>QKWP01000886.1:120607-133026 GCA_003550325.1 Gigaspora rosea | reverse complement strand
ATTTTTTTTGGTTTCGTTTTTTTTGGATTTTTTTTTTTTGTCATTTTTTTTATAATAATATATAATATATGTAATATTTAAAATATAATATATAATAAAAAAATAAAATTTTATATTAAATAGCGAAAACTTGTGAATATTGTATAATTAATAAATTAAAATATTATATAATAATAATAAATAAAAAAAAATTTATAATTAAATTGCGAAAACTTGCGAAAACCTGTAAAATGTTCAAAAAGCATGATTATGTGAATATAATAATTATTAATTGATATCACTATTGATAGTAATCAATTAACTGGATATATATCGATTACTATCACTATCGATAGAAATCGACAGGGGTGTTGATAATCGATATATATCTTACCGGTTAGTAATCGATATATATCTATATATAAAATTTGCCAATGTATTGCGAGAACATTTGCCACTATATCTTGAAACGAAAATGGTCAAAGTGAAGATGATGTCGGATCTGTATCTCAAGCTGGAGATAATGCA
The DNA here is from genome assembly GCA_003550325.1 of Gigaspora rosea. Lineage (NCBI taxonomy): Eukaryota > Fungi > Glomeromycota > Glomeromycetes > Diversisporales > Gigasporaceae > Gigaspora > Gigaspora rosea. The sequence continues at coordinate 132,519 of QKWP01000886.1, read as the reverse complement.
TGGATACAAATGTGGAACTGCTATCAGCAACAACAATAAGTGAATATGAGCACGAACTTTTGCAAAAATTTCGAACTAAAAGAAATAAATTTAGATATGTTCTTTGTCCTACATGCAATGAATGTTTTCTATCTATAGTGCTTATTAAAGGAATGTATCGTCATTGCAGTACTGAAAAAACCTGCCAAAAAAATTCTCAGCTGAAAATAATATGGACCCAGGTGAAATACCTAACAAGCTTCAAGGCTTAACAAAAGTAGAAGAAATGTTAATAGCACAAGCTTTTACTGTAATGTCAGTATATAATCTTCGCGGAGGACAACAAGGATACAGAGACAATGTCATAAACTTTTCTCAAGATATACAAGAGTTTACTACACGCCTCCCTCGAGGTCCATTATCATTAAATATTCTCATAGTACATTGTCAATCTGCAAATGATTCTATAGCATTTAAAGACTTTATAGTTCATTGTAATATTGTTGCAAATGCACTAAACTGGTTAAAGACAAATAATCATTATTATGCTGACATTGTAATTGATAATGAGGTTCTTGAATCGTTACCTCAAGAAGGTTATATTGATAATCAGCTTCTACAAATTCAAACAAGTCAAGATATATATGAAGCAAATAATGAAAGTGAAAATGATAACGATAACAATAACATTACACGTTCTTTCGTACCATTTCTCCTACCGACTAGTCGCAAAAATGTTGCTATTAACAACGCACTTGATCATATAGAGTTAGGAAATTCTCCTGTAATGTGACCGCATATTGATAGCAATCCCATCAATGAATTCCAAACACCTGGATATATCGCTCGTGCTTTTCCAACTTTATATCCAACTGGACAGGCTGATCTTCATGTAGAACGTGCTAAAGAGATCAAGCCAGCTGAATATTTTAAGCACTTACTCCAATATAATGATGGTAGGTTTGTACATCACACTCGTTGCTGCTATTTTGCATTAAATACCCAGATGAGATAGAAAGCATTACAAGAAGGAAGGGTTTATGTTAGACAGAAATTAAGGGTAGGGTGTACAAATTTCCAATTTCATATAAAATCGATTGTAGATCAATATTGTGTAACTAATTTATATGATGTCATATGATTTACATGTAAACATCATATGATCTGACCAATCAATTCTTTGTACAACCTACAAAAATCATATAGCATCCTACAAAAATTTAATTATATGTAAAGTTGATTTTTTTTAAAGCAATGAATATTGCTCAACTTCACTATTATAAACAAACTATCCTATTGTATAAATTTTATACTAATTGGTCAAAATCTTAAAAAAATTTATTAGAAGCATTTTTTTATTTACTATATAAAAATCTAATATACCATGTAGATCATATGAAAAATGATCTACGTTCACCCTACCCTTAAACGATACTCAGCTTACTGTTATCAATATCAGAAAATTTGTTATATAGATAAGTATCGATATATAACAATTAATCAATATATATCGATTAAAAATTAATGATATATATCGATAAACTAGTTATATATCGATAAGTATCTATAATCGATACATAGCATAAATGGATATAAATTGTTATATATCTATTAATCGATTTTTATCGTATTTGTTGAAACCAATAAATAGTGATTAATAGATATTAATCGCGAAACAGATTTTTGCTTTCCCGTGATCTAATGTATTATATAATATTGATCTTTTTTTATTTAGATCTGATCCTTGATCGATCTTATTTTTTTTATTTTTTTTTTTAGTTTGTCGATTTTGGAATTTTTTTTCTTTATATTTATTTTTTTTGATTTATTTCTTTATTATTTTTATTTATTTTTTTTTCTATTTATTTCGTTTTTTTTATTTATTTCTTTTTTTTTATAACTTATTTATTTTTCTTTACTTATTTGTTAACTTATTTATTTTTTTTTTACTTATTCGTTATTTTTTTTTCGTACTAACTTATATTTATTTAATTTATTTATTTATTTTTCTTTAGAAACTTTATTTAGAGAAGCGTTGAATTGTTTATTGTTATTGAACGCCCAAAGGTTACTGAATACACGACTATCTTGCTTACAAGAAATTTATTAGAACGTAGAAGACCTGAGCGGATAAGAATTGTGGAGTGGAGATTTCCCACCTGCCTTACAGAAGTGCGTTCGTTTTTGCCAAGAAAGTAGATTGCACAAATCTACATAAAGATAAGTATTTTTTTTTAGTATGTTTTGTTTTTTTTTTGTTATTACAACTGAAACTAATATAAGTTTTGGTGTTTTCTTGCACGGTGTTTTTCGGTATTTTGAGTGGCGAAGTGATGCTGTTCTTGTAGTGAAGCAGCAGCGTTCTTGTGATGAAATGACGACATTCTTGCGGTAAAGTGACAGCATTTTTGCGGTAAAATGACGGCGTTCTTACAGTATAATGACGGCGTTCTTGCAGTGAAGTAATAGATAGCATTTTACTTTTGCCGTTTTGTTGACATCGTTTAAGACGTTTTAGGCTCTTGACGTTCTTGTTGGTAAATAAGTCTACTTCCACTATTTTTTTTCGTTAGGTAAGTCATTTTGGTGTCGCAATCATCGTCATCTTTAAAGCCTTTGGATGTGCTTTGTGCCGTTGTTATCATCGTTTTTGAAGCCTTTGGGTGTACTTTGTGTTGTCATCATCATCGTCTTTTTTGGTATCGTTGGTGCTTTGTTGTACTTAAGTCTTGTATGGTTCTACTAGGTTTTGGTATCGTCGCGGTGTACTTTCTTCCATACGTTTTCTTTGCTACTTTTTCTGTGTAATGTTTTATGTTGGCTTTTGTCTTAGTTTAGTCACTTGTGTTAAATCGTTTTTGTTGGTGCAATGCAATCTTTGTTATGTAGTGATCGTGTGGATACTGTTTTAGAATTTTGTTATTTAGAATAGTTAGGGTTAGGGTATTTAGTTAATATTAGTGTTAGAGAGTTTAGTTATAATTAGTTAGGGTTAGGAGTAGAAGTTAGAATAAGTGGTTTTACTTGGTGGTATTTGCTATTTGATAATATATGTACATGTAAATAAAAAACACATTATTGTATATATATAATATAATGTTAAATAAATTATATAACCGATTTTGCAATATAAATTAATTAAATTCATTATATGTACTATATAATTGGGTATAATAAACCCATTTTTTATTAACAAAATATTAATTGTTTTTATATTAATTATATATCAATTATAAGGGTGTGGCAACTTAGGGAAGTTAGTAAGTTGGCACCCCCAAGTGGCAGGTCTAGGGTTCAAATCCCACTGGTGACGCTTTGAAAAAATAGACCTGTGTTATAGTAACCGTTTCCTGTCAATCGGTTGGGTATATTACCTGTAGTCCTTGGTTACCATCTCGAATGGGAGCTTTCGGGCGAAGTTGTGTCCGGTGACACAGACAAATTCAAGGAACCGGGGAAATGGAAACCCATTTGGAAAGTCCCGAGTAAGGAGGTAGCAACGATCTTCGACGGCGCTACCAGAACCGTAATATCAGAAACCGGAGCTGGAGAACTGAATGATATGACCTTCGGAGGAGAGGGTCCACCAACCTGGCTGCCAGAGTCATACCGGAGGAAAAGGACTTATGTTCTGGAATTAAGTACCAGGGGAAGAAAAACCATAGTAGCATCTAATGCTGAGTAAATCAACTCTTCCGCGCCAACTGGTTTGGAAGTTTGGGGCACCCGGTGATGGACCAGTAGAAAAGTAATGGTGGGTATCGGGGTCGGTGTGAACCTTACAAGGGCAGAAGTAGGTAATGGTAGCGGTTAGGTACTCTCTGACTGCAAGTTGCTTGCCTCGATGAGTGCATAAGTTACTGAAGTGTAGGTAATACCTGTGTGGGACAGGGACTGCTCTACCAAGTTTACCTGCGAGGATAAATTAGTCCTAAGGGGATGTAGGTAGCATCCGGGACTGTCTTCGACTGACTAATGTATCGGAGGGCTGTACCAGTGATCACAAGTAGGATTGACATGCGAAGCGTTGGACTAGAGGGTTTAAATAGGCAATCCCCTAGTTGGGTTGTAGGTATGGCAACTAGTGTAGAACCTTCGGGCGGACTACTTAAATTAGACAACCAAAAGTTGTACGTGTGGCTAGTTGTACTCTCATTCAATGTAACTCAATTGTGGGTGCGCCCAAAGAGGCGCCCTTGATCCACAGGCTTGATTAAATAAACTCTTACCCAAAGCGGGAACTTTAACTCCAAAAAAAAAAAATATATATATCGATTATTAACTATCATGATATGTATCGATTATAATCACTATTAATATATTGGTTATATATTGATTACTAACTATCATAGATATATATTGATACTAAATACCCCTGCCGATTTCTATCGATAGTGGTAGTAATCGATATATATCTGATATAGATAGTAATCGATACATATCTAATAAGATATATATTGATTAATATCTATATCAGATATATATCGATTACTATCACTATTGATAGAAATCGGCAGATGTATTTAGTATCGATATATATCTGACCAGTTAGTAATCGATATATATCTATATATAAAATTTGCTGATGAATGCTGACCCGATGGATTTACTTGGACCTCCAGTAGATAAGGAAAATGAGACTACAAATGATAAAAGTCAAGAAGATGAAATTGATGAAGAAGAACAAGATAAATACCAATTTGACTGGATGCTTCTTGCAAAGATGGGCCCTCATTCAACTATTGATTGTTCTTCCGACCTCAGATCCCGAGACATTGATAGAAATCATGATTGGATTGGTGATGCTAGATAACATTATTCTACTACTTACCTCACCGAAGCAAGCTCCTTCATTCAAAGAGTATTTAGTCGTAGTCGTGATAGGATCGAAACTGAAGAAAATGAAAGTTCATCTATGAATATTATTAACTACCAAACATTAAATAAAAACCAAAAGATAGTCTTTAAACGAGTAGAATCGCATTATGACAACATACTTACAGGTTGTGAAGAGGAGCTACTAAGAATTATCATCATAGGAACTGCAGTTACTGAAAAATCCTATCTTATTAAAGCAATCATAGGTAGACTTCACAAGATAGCAGGAATCGGGTCGAAATTTCTAGTAGTAGTGCTTGCTCCAACCGGCGTCGCAGCATTTAATATTAATGGATTAACAATTTATTCAATGTTTTCCATTCCAATTTCTATCGGCACTCACCTTGACATAAGTAGTGAACAACTGAATTAGCTACAAAGTAGATTAGAAGATGTTAAATATATTATTATTGATGAAAAAAGCATGATAGGTCGTCAAATAATTGCATTGATTGATATGTGGCTACGACAAGCTTTTCCTGACCATAAGAATGAACCTTTTGGTGGAAGATCAATCATAATGTTTGGTGATTTTGGTCAGCTTCCTCTTGTCCTTAATTATCCAATGTACACTACTAATACTACGCGAGATGCACTATCTAATAATGGTATAATATCTAATAATGGTATAATAGCATATAGCCAATTTCGGGAAGAGTACAAGCTTGATATTATCTAGCGTCAATCTGGAGATTCAGAAGAACAATGGGATTTTAGAAACATTCTTCTACGATTGTGTGATGGAGAATCTATTATTGATGACTAGAGAACGTTTAGTACACAATTTGAAGATAATATGAATAGAGTAGAGCGTGATCAATTCTTAAATGCTACTTTTGTCTTTACAAAGTGGACTGAAGTTAATTTAATAAATACTAATAAGCTCAGGTCCTTAAATGTTCCTGTTGCTAAAATCCTTGCAGTACATCAAAGAGGTGGTACCGAGGCTAAAAATACTGATTCAGATATGGCAAATGGTCTTGAGACAGAATTATTATCAGCTAAAGGTGTGCGTGTTATGTTAACAGTGAACTTGTGGACAGAAGCAGGTTTAGTTAATGGCTCAATAGGAACTATTCAAAACATATTGTTTGAAGAAGATCAGGCACCGCCTTCACTCCCTACGGCAGTTTTTATCACATTCGAGAATTACAAAAGACCTACTATAAGCAATTTAGAAGGCATAAAAGTTGTCCCGGTCGTTCCAATTCAATGTACTTGGGAAGGCAAAAATGGAATAACATACTCACGCTTGCAAATCCCTATTCGTCTCGCGTGGGCTATTACAGTACACAAAAGCTAAGGCCTTACTTTATCCAAAGCTGTAATAGATATTGGTAGCAAAGAATTCACAGCCGGTCTTTCTTTTGTAGCAGTGTCTTGAGTTCGTGTTCTCCAAGATATTATGTTTAAACTGTTTAGCTGTGAAAGGATTCAACGAATTAAGAACTGTAAACGAATAAAAGAACGACAAGAAGAAGAAAGGCGGTTGACTTCTTTAATACCTAAAAATTGAATGCATTAATTGTTAGATCATAACGTCAAATTCATTATGAAATAATCAATAGATCTAGATCTAGTTTTTTGATTATATTTTTTTTGAATAATTAAAAAAACGTTTTAATTAATAAATGGATCTAAACTGAATTAAGACATAAGTCGACGACTTCTAAATCTAAAATTTTGATCTTTTGAACTAACAACCATGTGCACTGAACTCTCAGTTTTATTTCAGGTTACTGCTGTATTGTAAAATATAATACTGGTAAAGGCGTTAAATTTGAAGTTTTATATAAATAACCTGCTCTTAGTTAAGCGAATACTATAAACTCGTAATAAAAGTTTTTTTATCTAAAGCAAGCTATAGTGTAACAGAGTTGCAGTATCAGTGAATTGTTTTTGCAAAGTAAATTTTTTTTATGCGACACACGTGTGGACGGACAAAAAATTTCAAACTCACAAATTTGATCTGATTTTTATAAAAGATATGCGAATGTATCAAAAAGGTAATTTTTTTTAGCCCAAATGCATCAAAAACGTAACTTTTGTATCACAAAACGTAAACACTAAGAGTCCGTCACTACACTCTGGACAATAAGTAAATTATTTCAATATATAAACATCAGAGCGAAATTTTCAATATAATTAATATACCCTTTTTTCTATTTGGCTCTAGGTGAGCTACTGAAGTTCCACAAATTTCAGAAATTGCATTTTTAATATCCTTTCCTGATGATATATCGAATCCTAATTATATGTCGATTAATAGCATGCACGATCTATTATATAATGTAAGTCAATTATAATATGGTTTTAAATAAATTCAATATAATTTATATAAGCGCACGCTCTTGGACCAAGCTTTTAACAACGTGCATTTAAAAGTATTTATAGAGGTCATATATATACTTAGATTAGAATTTGAATATGTATTTAGAAAAAAATGCATTTGTAGAGAGTACACTTGTGAAGGTTTACCATAGATTTAAAACTAACCTGAGCATGATGACTATCGATAGTTGTCTTTGTTTCGCCTGGTTCAAGAAATATACATTTTTTGGTGCAGATATCATACCAGTTTGACCAATGCCCTAAAATCATCATCAAGTTCGCATTATGATAATGTCCTCCATTATTTGAAATAATAGTAGCTTTTTTTCCATTGATTCAATAACAGCATAGAGGCTCGACGCCATAAACCAGGCATCTTGACATAGATCGTTCAACCAATGATCATGTGCTTGAATGTCAAGCTCAAGAAAACCAATTTTGCAAGTATATACCAATATCAAATAGAGAGTCCATCCTTTTTTACCAAAAAATTTTCTTTTGTTTCTTTTGCGCTTTTGGGTAATATCTTCATTTTATAATCTACGATTATAAGCGCTCCTTTTTTATCTAACTCTAATAAACTGGCATTTACTTGTGTATTTAGATATGCTTTGCGGGTTTGATAAGCAAAATAATACAAAAGGAGCTCACGGTATTTATCTATTTCATTATTTAATGTAATTGGCGTATCTTTTTTCAGTTGATAAAAAACTTTAAACAATTGACCACATTCATTACATTCATGATCATATATTTTTTTACAGACACCAAGGACATATAAGAGGCAGTGACTAATACAAGCATTATGGATCGGAACTTCATGGATTGAAATTTCAAAATTTTGTTTGTATGTTTTTTTGAAATAATGTTGTAAATATTCAAATTCATTGATATAACTTTTTTTTTATGTTAATAAAATATATTTAGACTAGGAACAAATAAAAAATAAAAAAAAATTCTAAGGTAATTATAAATTATTTACTTGAATATTACTGTTATGAATATTTGTTTCAACAAATCAACTTATTTCAGCAAAATTTTCATAGCCATAGCAACTACAAGTTGAGCAAAGACCACCAAGATTTCTTGATAAATGTATTGTTTTCCTTGCAAAAGCTTTATAAAAGTTGTATATTTAATACTGTTTGGTAATTGGTAACTAAATTTTTCTCACAAAGTTTCTTTAGTATCTTTGAGATATTTTACTAGCAATCCGGGTTTAGCATCTGTTTTATAACTACTCATTACAACATTATTTTTGTCATTCAAAAGTCCTTGTAGTTGATCCAATTTATCTTGTAAAATAGTTGTTTGTGTAAAAATTGGTTTTTCAGTATATTCGGTACCCGGACCATGAAGCCTTGCATATTAGCGTGCTTCATAGATAGTATTTGATGAGGTAATCTAACAAAGAATAAGATTTGTTAAATACTTGAATGATGAGTAAAAACTAATATCATACTAACATTCAAATTTTTCTTAATTTCCTTATATGAAAATTGATCCACGATAATGGACAAAATACGTCTTTTGCCATTTGAACCTTTTTTATTCATGTCTAATGATTCTTGAAAACAGTTCCAAAAAATTTCTGGTTTATTACGAAATTTCAGTGGAGTTGGACGAAGAAAACCAAGTTTATACAAAGTTTGTACCGTTTTACGATCTTTATTTGGATTCATTGATCTTGTCCAGAATTCAAACTATGATAGGTTTAATTAGAATAAGTAATATTTATTTGAAATATTCATATTGAATATTTGATTTACTGTACTTAAAATCAAGAGGATTTGGAGTTTGCAAGTGCTAGATATAGGTATAAATATTATATTTTATTATGTTTTTAATAATTTATATCTCGCATTTGCAAACCTCAGATATTCGTGCTATCTTACAATATATAATAGCTATAGTAAATTATATTGAAAAATAAAAACAGTATATAATTGAATATTTTGATCACAGGCATTTCAAACTTTCTTATATTGATAAAAATTTTTAACATAATGAATGAAATAAGAAAAAAAAAAGATAAAGTTTATATATATGAAGTAATTGTCTACTTGTATAGTACGGTAATATATCGAGTTCTGAATTTTTAAAATGTTATTTTTTTTTGGTAATATAAATTGAATTTCAAAAAAAAACAACTTGAGAATCTCAATTGCTCTAACGTATACAGTAGTTTTTTTTTATAATCTGAGTATTGCCAAGAGAAAGGGAATCTTCGGGCTTTCGAGTTTATTATTTATTATATACCTGATTCAGCTCTTTGAAAATTTTGATAGTAATATATATACTATAATATTTTTACAGATTGAATCCGGTAAATAATAAATAATAAAAGCCTGAAGTTTCACATTTGATTTTATGTTTAGAATAGTTCTAGTTCATATCCTACGAGGTAAACATTAGCAAATTGAGATTTTTATTTTGAATTGATGTAAAGAGACTAAATGCTAACTACCATATATATTTATTTTATTAGACTTACCTCAGATTGGTCTTTGTTATAGGGCGTAATTTCTGTACAATCTATATGCCGAAGCATTGATTTCCAAGCACAAAGTTCTCGTGAGTTTATTTGATATTTAGGTTCGTACAATTGTGCTAAAGAAGTTCTCAATTCAATGATTTCACTTTCTTGATTTTTCTAATTATGAATAAATTCTATCCAATTAATATCAGATTTTGTTTGTTTTTTTAAATGGTATTGAAAAATTTGTTCTAGTAAAATTTTATTATTCCTTTCATCTGATGTGCATGATGCCATTCGTAATTCACTTACTAATTTTCGTACATGTGAATTACTAATACCAAACAGTTCATTAGCATCAAATTCAGGCTTACGATCTATTTTTAACCAACTATCTGTTGGTATTGTTCTATTAATAATAGTTTTGATTTTGTTTTCTTCATAAATTGTAATATTACATTTGCTAGCAATAAAACTTTGAACATATAAAAGACGTTTTTTTCCTATATTGTTAACGAATGATAATTGATAACCAGTTCTAGCATAATTCCAATCTTGATTTTTTGAAATACCAATTCCAAAAACTACTATTCGCAATTGTTTCAAATAAAACTCAAAAGGCTAAAAGTTAATATCTTCTATTAATTGTTTCACAATATCCAATTGATCGAATCCTATAACAAGCGGTCCAAAACAGTGAAGAATTTCTCAAAAAAATTTTTTGTTCTTTGAGAACATAAATTTTAAATTTTATGTTCTCAAAAAAAATTTAATGTGCACTATAATATTTTTTTAAAAATAAAATTTTTAAAAGAGAATTTCTATTTGTACACTAGTGTATAAACACAGTATCATGTGCCCATGTTTTTTTGATAGTGATTGGTCAAAATAATTAATATCATACATAATTTTTAACACAAAATTAGCCAATCCAAATACTATAATCGCTATACAAGTCTCGGGTCATAAAAAAATGATGCACCTGCACCCTTAATTACATGCCCGATTTACAGCACATATGGTATTATGCAATCGAATCGATACATTATACAATTTACAGTAATTAATTGATATTAAAAAATTAATTTATTACACTTGCACTGTGATACGACTATATATAAATACAACCCTATTACAACTACCAGATTAAAAGTATCTAGCCTATATTAAACCATCGTTATGCAATGAACACTATTGAATTGTCATTATGCAATAAACACTCCTAGCCTAATATTCTAAATGCTAACTACAAGACACCATAAACAACATCAAAAGAACAAATCCCACAATAATGCGACGAGAAAAACGGAGACAACCCGAGCAATTCGAAGAAAAAAATCTACATGCCAAAGTAGAAGTCATATTTCTCAAATATGCCTATTAACGAAAACAAATAATTCATGCACCCCAAAGAATTAAAAAATGCCTTTACAAACAGAGAAAAAAGAAAAAAGTGTTAGTAAAGGGTTCACAAGCCCGGAAAACAAAAAAACACAAAGAAATAAAATAATACGCCCCAAAATAACCAAGAAAGCCAGAAACTATCATATTTTCCAAAACGTAATGAAGAAACTATATACGACAAGACGCCTCTAACAAAGCAAAAAAAAAGCATTAGAAATACGAAAACAAAAACAACAAATAAAAACTACTCTAACCCTAATAAAATAACCTACTCTAACCCTAACCTCTAACTAAACCAACTTACCCTGACCCTACCCTAACCCTAAATCTAACCTAACTCCAACTATTCCAATTTTTAAATAAGCGCAACACATCAACCAGCAACAAACAAAGCACAATCACACCAACGATACCGAAAGTAAAGTGCAGCCAGCGATATTACGGCATAAAGCGGCAAAATAATCGACACAAAACAAGTGGCAAAGCGGCAAAGCAAGCAGCATAAAGCAAATGGCAAGGCAAGCAAAACTAAGCAAACAGAAGACGACGACACCAAGCGACGGTACCCAAGGACGACAATAGTGACGATACTACAAAACGGGAAGTATACATTAGTACAAAAAAAAAAAAGCAGTACAAAAAAAAACAGTTATTATTAATATATATATACCCCGTGATCAAATTATATGCACTCTGACGATCTTATTTATGCAATATATATATTCGTACTATATATTATATGTGTATACACACATGTATATATTTAGTTATTTTCTTTTTAAAATTATGTATATAAGGCCATATAAAATTAATTTTTTGGTTCTCATAATATAAAAAAAAAAAA
>QKWP01000886.1:109413-119536 GCA_003550325.1 Gigaspora rosea | reverse complement strand
ATATAAATTTTACTATAAGTGCGAATGCACAGCGTCTTTATCTAAAACTTTTTTTTATACTAAGTTAATCATCTTTCTAGCTTAAGAGACTTTTGTAAAGCTCATTAAAACGCATCTAATGGTGGTTAAAGTGTTAAAATTGGCTTGGTGAATACTAAGATATCTTTAAAAACCCTTTCTTTTACTATGTAAATTTCTTTGCAAACAATAGTATTGTTTATAAAGAAATTTATATAGAAAAGAAAGGTTTTTTTGAAGATATCTTGGTATTCACCAAGCCGATTTTGACGCTCTAACCACCATTAGATGTGTTTTAATGAGCTTTACAAAAGTCTCTTAAGCTAGAAAGGTGATTAACTTAGTATAAAAAAAAGTTTTAGATAGAGACGCTGTGCATTCGCACTTATAGTAAAATTTATATATAAAAAAAAATTTTTGAACCAGTTGACTGGAGAATTGCCTATTAAGTAAACTTATTCAGCAGGTCAAAATACACTTACCACAAAATTTTCATAAGTATTGGGGAAGTTTTTATTAATTGACTTGTGATTTTTACGTTTGACAGAAAATTTAAAATTTTTTAAAAAAATATATTCGACAAATATAAAAATTAAAAGTCAATTAATAAAAAGTTCTCCAATACTTATACAAATTTTGTAGTAAGTGTATTTTGATCTGCTAAATAAGTTTACTAAAGCAATTTTAATCGATTTGCTTAGTAAAATTTAGACTTTACTATGTAGCAACTATCTGTGATTAACTAAAAATCAATTTTACTTCAATATTATTGGCTATTTATACTATATATATATATATATAGAACATGATAGGCCCACTAGAAAATTATTGGCCGGAGCATAGCGACGGACATTTAGTGTTTACGCATGGTGATATAAAAGTTACGTTTTTGATGCGGTTTGATCTAAAAAAATTACTTTTTTGATTTTTTTTATATCAATTACATAAAATTAGATCAGAACCACAATTTGGAAATTTTTTGTCCGTCCACACACGTGTCGCGTAAAAAAAACCCCCTGATAAAAAAAAAACAACAAACAGGCCTGCCAATTAAATAATTTTTTAATAAATTTACATATTCTATTAGTTGGACGCCTAAAATTTACAAAAATATTCGAACATAAATTTGTTTTTGAAACTTTGTAGATATTTTGTAAAAATTTCAAGCAATTCCTTGTCTTTTTAATGAGTTGAATTGTTTTGAAACCGATAATTTTAATAAATATATTTATCATTATTAATATTACCGTTATTAGTATAAGCTATAGTAAAATTATTAGCTAGAAACAAATTAGATTTAGATAATGTATACTATATACTGGATTATTAAATATATACAACTATTATATATTATATTAAAATAATTAATTAGTTTTATTTAAAATTTTGAATTTTAAAATATTTTCGCTCCGGCCTCACAATGCTACGCATTAGCCTAGTGTAATTTACTGCACTTCCCTTATTATTATTAATTTTATATATATCTTATGAGAACATAAATTATAAATTTTATGTTCTTAGCTTGTTCTCAAAAGAGAACATGATTTCTAATTGTAGTGTTCTCAAATTTTTTTGAATGTTCTTGAGAACATTTGAGAACATTAAATATTCTTCACTGGTCCAGAAAATTTTGTTTTTGTACCAAATAATTGTTGATATAACAAAGTTATAGCAGTTGAAGAAGATAAAAGAAGATGTATATATTTCACTATATGCTAAACCACAAGATGCTTGATATCTTGGACTTGGAGAATCTTCTATATTAGGTTCTAAAACCTTAATAAAAAACTCATGCCCATTAAGTTCTACAAGTGTTTTCATGCCTATTCTAATTGGAAAAAGCATTGTCGCTTGATTATTTGAATCTTTTTCAATTGTGGTCCACCATTCGCGAGAAAAGGCTCCATAATGTATTTCTGGTACTATTTTGCCAATAGAAATAAGTGTTGTTTTATAATTTTTGCGTTTTGTAAAAAAAGATTCAGGCTTGATGTTTTAATAACCCCGATTATCATATTTGCGATCTAACTAATTTGTCCTATTGTTACACGAATTACGAATTAAATTTATTTATAAGCTTTTAAAAAAATCAGAACGGCTTTTATTTGCTAACTTTTAGGTTTTTACATTGTAATTGCGTTTGACCTGCAGTTAATGAGTTGAGTTGGCCCAACTTTCAACCGACACCACTTTAACGTTTTACTCCGAGTTCTATATCTACTTTGGTTGCTCCAAATTTAAAACAATATTTGAATCTATTTCAACTTAAGATGAGTTCTACTCTGGAGCAGGGTTGGCAATGGAACTCTATGAAGCCCAATGGAGCTGTGAATGGAACCAATGGAGCTCCGAATGGAGTCAATGGTATGCGTAACCATCGAGTTCCATTGGACCCATTGTCAACCCTGTTCAAAGAATACTGCTTCAGTTACTATCCGCGATCCCCGTAATTTGGTACAGTCACATAATCGATATTCCAAATTTATTATCAACTAAATTTTGTCCGAATAATTAGGTTTTAAAAGGTTCTATCTCGAATAAAATATAAAAATTCTTATATATTTTATTGAATTTAATTACATAAATAAATCCATCATATTTCGATTGTTATTAAAGCTCAAGCTCAAATCTACCTTTGTTATTTTTCTACAAATAAATCCTAACTTGCCAACATTCATCAATAATAATTATTCTTAAAAAATTAGTAATAAATAAATATTATATAAATATAAAAAAACTTAATTCAATTATGAACAGGATGAAATAAGGAATAAGGAAATATAAAAAAACTATGATTTATAATGGTTCAGTATAAGGTAAGTAATATAAATATACTACAGGTATCAAAAAGCAAATAGGTTATAAAAGTCTTAAGATGGATTAAGAGATTAAGTTTGAATGGTATGTAGTTGTGATTGGTTTCATCTTTCAAAATTTAGGAGCTAGTTGTTCTTGATACTTATGAATCAACTCAAGCATCTGATCATTTTCACCTTTCAATAGTTCATTTTCTTTACGAAGCTTTTCTAAATCTTCATTCAAGGTTTTAGCCTTCGCCTGAGAAATAGTAAGGAAAATAATGTTTATTAACGACTCACACTTATTGAATCTCGACTTATAAATTATACATACATCATGTTGATCATTTTCGTCTTCGAGCCATTTATTTTCCATGGCTTTGGTCTTTATCTCTTCCTCTTTTTCCGCAAGTTCACGAGCATGTGCCAATTCGAGTTCATCTACCTTTGCTTTAAGTAATTCGAGTTCATCAGTTTTTTCTTTAAGTTTAAGATTGTGCGCATGATGTAGTGATTCAAGAGATTCTTCTTTCGATGCGCTCTTTAAAAATATAATCAAGAGTTATTCAGACGTAGAAATACAATAAATGATATATTTGTTTCATTGAATAACAAGGAACATACCCCTAATTCAGCAATCCTTTTTTCATATTCCGATATTTTTTCATTATAAAACTAATTTTAAATAAGAACGAAATATAATAAATTTACAGTGCATTAAATAATAAAAATTTGACATCATTGTTATACCTTATCAAGATTCTGATTCTCTTCATGCAACGAATTAATAATTCCATTGAATTCCTGTGATAGAAATAAAAAATGAATAACAAGAAATCATTCAATCTAATCGATCGATAAGTACGTACTTCAAATTGTTCTTCGTTTTCCTTGACTTGCTTTTTGAATGCAGCGATTTGTATGCCCATCTCTTCGTTCTCTCTGTTTTTCTCATCTAAAGAAGTTTGTAATGCGGTACGTTGCTCTATTTCCTTTTGATGCTCTTTTTTCAGCACCTAGAAGAGCACAACGCAATTATTTGTTTAAAATATAATTAGCGTTTATTAACATATAAATACAAGCAAATTAACATTGTTGGTATAGTGATGATAAAAAAACTATTACGATAACTAACTTCTAATGTTGAAGCATGAGAATCAACATTTTGTTTTGAAAGTTCAAACTTTTCCAACAACTCCTTATTTTCTTTTTTAAGCGTTTCATTTTCCATCGTTAAAATTTCCTCCTTGTTTCTCACTTCTTTTTCAAGATTTGTGATCGTTTCTTGCAAATCTTTGCTGTGAGACTCTTTAATTTCATTGATGGAACGGGAATGATGTTCTTTTAATTTTTTTAGTTCTTCTTCGTGTTGAATTTTCAATTCTTCAATTTCCTTTGCATGGGTAGATTTCAGGTTATCAGGTTCTTGAGCATGAAGAACTTTTAATTCCTCAATTCCTGTTGCAGGGGAAATTTGAGATTCTTCAATTTCGACCCTTAATGTTTCGAATTGAGCTTCATATTTAGCTTTCAAATTCTCAAGAATGGAATTATGGCTCGCTTTGAGTTCTTCTAATTCGGCATCCCTCTTTTGTGCCAAGCTTTGTAAGGTTGATAATTGAGTCTCATATTTTTGTACAAGACCCTCATCAGCTGATGCCTTTAGAGTTTCAATTTCTTGGGCATGATGGGATTTAAGTTCTTCTATTTCTCGAGAGTGCTGTGATATTTCTTGGGTATGATTGGATTTAAGTTCATCTATTTCTCGAGAATGCTGTGATCTAATATCTTCTATGTCTTGAGAATGCTTAGACCTAAGGGCTGAAAGTTCTTGGACCGCTGCGTCATTTTTGGTTTCAAGACTGAGTCTGATCGAATTTAATTCCTTGTCATGTGTTTGTTCAAGCTTCTCAATTTCTTCGTTATGTTGGAGCGCAAGAGCTTCCTGTTATAAAAGTATATATATATATATATGTATATTTAACATTTAACACAAATAATAAACTTTCAATATAAGGCCTTTATACCTGAAGTTCATCTTTTGCTTTCTCAATTTCTATATCGTGTGCAGATTTCAGTTGTTCCAATTCCTTAGCATGAGAATCCTTGAGTTCAGCAATTTCATCGATATATTTTACTTTCATAGTTTCAAAAGCAACAACGGTTTCTCCTTGTGATGACTTACATCAATAAAACCCAAACCGGATTAGTTATCGGATATATTTAATAAAAAAATGTTTACGTACATCATTAATAGCATACCATTTTTGTTTGTTCCAACTCTTCAAGGTGATTTTTGACAGACTTTTTTTTTAAAAAAAAAAAAAAAAAAATAAGCATGAGAATAATGGAATTTTACAGTTGCTTGTAAAGTAATCAAACACTTTTATGCTAACCACAAGTTCTTCAGCAGTCTTTTCACCATTTTTAACTTTCTCAGCCCATTCAGCAATTTCTTTTTCATGCTTATCTTTAACTTGATCGATAGCTTTAGCGTGCTCATCTTTAACTTGATCGAGAATTTTAGCATGTTCATCTCTAACTTGATCGATAATCTTGACATGCTCATTTTTAACTTGATCGATAGTCTTAGCGTGCTCATCTTTAACTTGATCGATAGTCTTAGCGTGCTCTTCACGAAGATTTGAAATTTTCTCATCATTTTCTTCTTGGATTTTTGCAAGATCCTAGCACGAATGTAATTATTTAAGTTCAATGCCATATAAATAGATTATCAAAATGAAATAATTGCATACCTTCTTCAAACCTTCAATTTCTTTTTTAAGATCCTCTATCTCTTTTTCTTTTGATAATATGGCTTCATCTTTTTCCTTTTGAATCTTTTGAGTTTCCTCTTCGTGAGCTTTTTTTAATTCTTCCAAGTTACTTGCATTTCGCTCAACAGATTCATCAATCTCATTCTTTTTCGCTAATTGAGCTTTTAGTTCTTCTAATTCATCTTGGCAAGATTTCAACAACCTATCTTTTTCTTCAATCAATTTTGTAAGCTCTTCGTTCTGATAAAAAATAAAAATTGAAATGAATTAATTTAAAACATGGTCGAAGATCGTAAATATATCAGTCATCAAACTAACCTTTTCTTTGTAGCTATCATCTACTGAAGTACTAGCGGCCGAACCAATACTTTTAGATACCGTATTATTGGCCGCAGATGACGCAATTTTATTCTTTGAAGCGGGAGTCGTTACCTTAGCAGGAGTAGTACCAGTAGTGGGTGTTTTTTTTGGAGCGGCAGTAGCAGAACTACTAGAATTGGTAGTAGTTTTCCGAGTAGGTGTTTTCGGAGATGTAACGGTTGATTTTGTCGCAGTAGTTGCAGAATTGGTAGTAGTAGCAGGTGTTTTAACAGCAGCCGTTTTTTGAGCAGCGTTCTTTGCAGGAACACCAGACTTAGACGAAGTACTTGGCGTTTTCATTACAGTAGGACTAGGTGGTGGTTTTGCAGCGTTGATCGGGGCCCTTGTCGCGCTGGATGTACTAGAAGAACGCGTTCCCGGAGGTTTTGATATCGTAGGAGTGTTTGACTTACTGACTGATGGACTGCGTGCACGAGGTTTGGCACTAGTCGAAGTTGCAGTAGGTGTTTTCTTAACTGCACCAGGTTTAGAGGCTGACACAGCAGTTTTGACCGTTTTGTTACCAGCAGTAGCTATTTTGGAGCTCGCAATTTTTTTATCTGACTTATCTTTTTCATCTACAGGACTTTTTGGAGGGGTCAATGGATCAGCTGTCTGGTCCGAACCATTCGAACCTTTTGTATCCTTGTTCGACTCCCCGGATTTTGAATCATAATCCTCAGGATGGTTTTCCGCTAGTAAGGTATGTTCAGTATGCTTTTCCGCGTGTTCATTAACATTCTCAGATTTTTCCGCGGTCTTTTCAGAATCGACATGTTCATTATGGTCTGAAGTTACACCAGTAAGGGACTTCTTTTCCTTTTCCTTAGCAGCCTCTACCTCATCTACCTCATCCACCTTGTCCAATTGCACAACCTCAACAACCTCGGTGTATTCAACAACCTCGGTTTCTTCCGAATGATTCGGCATTGATTGCACGGCAGTGGCCATTACGCACAGTTTAGTTTCTAAAGAATAACAAAGAAATAGAGTTTAAATGTCGAAAATAAGCACAAAAAAAAATATAGAGAAAGCGCGTTTTCATGAACTGAAATACAACGACTTTAAAAGAACCAATAAGATAATAGTAGTATGCAGTGCTTTTATGCACAAGTTTAACACCACAGTTACCAAAGTAATAAATGCAAATACGTTTGCAGATGAGAAAAACGCGACACCTTTCATCGAATGAATACAAATACTTACAAATTATAAAGGACGATTTGGGATTGTTAAAAATTCGTAATAATTAATTTTATCGAACAGTATGAAATAAGTTCAAGACAAATATTAATTGTAGAAAATTGGGAACTTTTCGTTCTTCCTTTTAGTTGTTGCTTCCAAACGAAGCACAAGTAAAAAAGAACAAACAAAAAAAAAAAATAAGTGGCTATTGTTAAAATATAATGAAATAATGATCGGCACATAATAATAGGGACACAATAGTGCAACTGGACTATGACAAAATAATAAATAAAAATATACATATTATATTATATAAATAAAACAAGAAATTTAATTGAAAATTAAGAATTGTACGTATAAACATCGCTTAAAAAGTTTATGCTAAGCTCCATATTAAAGGGTAGATTGTATCGATATTACTCTGCATAAATTCTATTTAACATCTTATATTAACAGATATTTACTTTTGCTGGAAGTAAATTATACTGCCGCGTGACAGAAGAGAATGTGTGCATCATCCTTTTACTTAATTCTTTTTTGTTAATCTTAATTTAACATATTTTTTGTATCGCACAGATGATGGAACAAACTTTAACGTATAAACAACAATTACCCGATCTGGTGGATTTTTTACCTGTGATAACCAATCTTTCCTTATCCTGCATCATGTTAAAGGAACAGCGTAACCTACGTACTGTACGATGCAGGATTTTGCATTAAGCCCGTTAATTCTCTTGTATGTAGTATGTTCCATTGGTAATCTAAACTCATTTTGTATCGATAGGTTTAGTTTAACGCGCAGAACGTACTTGCATGATCCTACTTTTGTCATCTTAATCCTGGATATCAAATACTCAAATATTTCATACACAAATAAGGACGATGCAAATAGACACAATAACTACATTGTAAAAAGTGCATTCACGGTACAATATATATTAACATGATTATTTTTTTTTATCGTTTCAGATGTAACCTTGCGTAACTCGGAGACGTGACTTCTACATTAATTTGTCTTTACGCACGTACGTATGTACTACATATCAGATATATCATAACCTTTGAAATTTTTTCGTTAAATAAACCTTAATAAACATGCGTCTCTATCTATTATATATTTAGATTTATAAAGTCTTTATTAGGTTTAGTATTGGATATAATCATTAATAATATTCCCGTATCATCGTAGGATCAGTGTAGGATCTATATATAATTAGATTAATTAAATTAACGTTATGATAACTGTTAATTAAATCTATCGATTTAGCGGAACGTTAAACTAACGCTAAGGCAGAATCGCTGTCTTATTAGGAATATGCTTATGTTATTCGACTTATTTTGTCTATTTTTTATGTGCGACGTAATTATCTATCGATTTAATAAAAAAAAATGTATATTAGATTATGCGAGCTAAAGTGCTACAGAAACTGACAAATTTTTCAAAAAAAATTTATATAAATCATATAAGATCAGGATTGTTTTTTACTTAAAACATAAAAGAAGTATAGCACTAAAGTTTGTACGTACTGTGTATACGTACTATATTTTATTGTAAAATTTATAACAAAATATTGATTTTTTGAAAATTTTGTCAATTTTTCTTTAGTATTTAAAATATAACTTATGCAAGTTATTCTTATTATAACTGTATAATAATTTCGATACTATAATCAAAAACTAATTTAAATTTTAGGAAAAATCTATTTATATACTAATTTGCAAATCCGCGTGATATATAAATTTTAGACCAAAATTAAACCCGATTTAAGGTCAGAGTAAGGTTAGTTTGGGATTGGAGAGTGTATGTTTTATACTAAAATTTTGCAATAAACATTTTTTGTTAGTGCCAAAGTGTGATTTTTCTATAAGCAAACTTTGGGGTTATTATGTGGGCTGTCATCAATAGAAATAAGGCATATCTAAAAACATTTCCTTCTTGAAAAAATTGATTAACAATTGAAGAATTAAAGAATATTTCTTTTTTAAAAAAATCAATTAAAAATATTTTCTTTTGAAATGATTATTAAAATATTTATTTGTTCTAAGAATTAAAGAACATTTTCTTTTTGAAAAAATTATTGACAGAATATTTACTTGTTCTAAAAATTAAAAAACATTTTTTTATAAAAAAAATTGATTAACAAAATATTTATTTGGTTTAAAAATTAAATAATATTGCTTTTTTAGAAAAAAATAAAAAAGTTTATAATTTTTATTTAAACAAGGATTTTATTTCATATTAGCAGATTTATAGAATTAAAATTGGGCCCTGTCCCCAAAGTCAATTGTTTACAAAAATTTATTGGTCAGATAATGATCAAATAATCAACAAATAACTGATTATTATAAATAAACCTATTAGATAAACACAAACCTATTAGATATTAGAGATCAAAGATTTAACTTGTAAAATTATATAAAAATTAGGGGTTTAAAAAAAGGTCCAATTCTGTAAATCCACCAATATATCTATTTTTTCATATCAAACAATTTTATTTTTATACTACAAACCAATTAAGAATTATCGGTACAAACAAAACACAAAGAATATTTAACTTATTTTAAATAAAAATTATATAATGCACAATTTGAACTAAAAAACAAAAAAAAAAAAAAAAAGAATATAACCAATATCAAAGCAAATTTCAAAAATTATACCAAAAACTTAAAGCAATTAGTACAAAATTTTAACAAGTAATTAACAGTTAATGAAAAAGATAATATTATACAAAATACTATTAACCTAATATGAAATTCAATTTTATACAAACTTTTTTGGTCAAAGTTTTATATAAATAACTATTATCAAAAAAATTTTTATATAGATTTATATCGATATATAGCAATTAATCAATATATATCGATAGAAAATAATGATATATATTGATTAATTTGTTATATATCATTATATATTTATAATCAATATATATTGTAATTAAATGAATATTATTATAAATCTTTTTTTTTTTTTTTTTTTTTTTTTTT
>QKWP01000886.1:53084-97600 GCA_003550325.1 Gigaspora rosea | reverse complement strand
GGTATTTTAACTCTTCGGAGTGCTAATTCTAGGCTTTCTAATGAGACCGAGTCAAAGGCCTTCTTCATATCTGGAAATAATATCCATACTTCTTTCTTCTTCTCTTTTGCCTCTTCCATTATCATGTTTAAAACATGTACTGGTTGTTCAGTAGAGTTTCCTGGAAGTCCTGCATAGTTGGGTCCTCTGAGTATTTCTCTTTCTATCATTACTTTGGCCAGTCTTTTGGTTATTACTTTTGTTACAACTTTTCAGAATGTTTCAATCAGTGCTATTGGTCTAATATTATTTAGGCTATATCCCCATTCCATATCTTTCGCTATTGGATACACTTGTGCGACTTTCCACTTAAATGGTATTTCTCCTGTCATTATGCACAAGCTTGCCATCCTCTAAATATCTGTTGAGTCTGATTTCCTGCACATTTAATCATTATGTAGCTTATACCAGATAGACCAGGCGCAGTTCCTATTCTTAATTCTCCTAGTATTTCTTTTCATTTATTTTCATCTACCTCTTCCTCTACTTTGTCGTACCAATTTTCTTCTATCCATTTTTGCGGTTTATATATCTCTTGCTATTTCGTTTCTATTTCCTCTAACTTCGTTTGTCTCTTTCTGAACTGCTTTTTGTAGTGCTCTGCTACTCCTATCTTTATCGCTTCTGGTTCTGTTTGTAGGCAGGCCCTCTCTCCTGTTTCTTCCAGGAATCTATCGAGCACTATTTTCTTATATGGTCTGTTTAGTAAACTGGTGATTATTTTCCCTTGTTCTGTGCCAATCATTGCACACCTTTTGTCGATACTTTCTTAATTTGCTTTCTCTGTTCCCGTTCCCACTCTTTCTTTCTCTTCTCATTAAGTATTTGCCACCAGCCTTTTGTATCTTCTATCCATGCTTTAGACCATTGTCTATGTAACTTCGGAAGGCTTATACCCTTTTGCATACTTATTCTTTTCAACTTTTCATTTACCTCGGCTTTCTCACAGCTTAGAACTTCTTGTCCTTTCTTCTTTTTCGCATGCTTGATTAATTTTTGTAGCTCTACTATGCACGCATCTGGTCTATGTATTTTGGCGCCACCTTTTCTGTTTGCTACTGTGTTATATACTTTCTTTTTTGGTATATTCTCGTTTGTAGCTATAAGAATTGACTTCTCTATTGTATCACATACAAGGTTCAATCTGTTTATACATTCCTTTTCTTTGCCTACTTGGATTTGTAGGAGGTCTATTATGTTCTTTTATTCAACTGTTTCTGCAGTGACTGGGCGTAGTTCTCTTCTGTTGCTTTGTCGTATTGGTAGACCATTCTTGAATGTCACTTTTTTCTTGCCTCTGCTTTACTAGTTTCTGCCGTCACATGTCCTACCCATACTTTTGCCACAATTATTTTGTGATCACTATCTGTAATGCCTTTCGCTTCTTCTACTGCTACTTCTTGAAGTCCAGAAGCTAAACAGCTGGATAACCATATGTAGTCTATTCTAGTTGCAGATTCTTCATTCAACTATGTAAAGGTCTGGCTTGTCGAGTACAGTTCACTGTATATGTCTTTAAAAGCCTGTTTTTTAAGCCATTTGAAGATTGGCAATCTTTTGTAGTTTACCGACTATGGGTGCTATCTATCCAATATGTTGTCCACTATGTAGTTAAAGTCACCCATTATGACTATCTGCGTCCTCTCTTTCTTTTTATAGACTACTTCTACAATCTTCTGTTTGATTTTCTTTACCATTGCTTTGTTATTCGGCGATACATATACAACTATTATTACAAGTTCCAGCTGCTTAAAATATAGTGTTACTTCGAGCATATACTCATTTATCTTTTTTACTGTGCCTACATGCTTCTCCCATTGCTCTTCTATCAAAATTCCTACCCCTGAGCCTTTTTTCTTTTCTTTATCTGCACTTGTCCAGTAGCCACGTACTTTCTACTCAAACTCCTCATTAGAAACTTCCCTTCTCTTTCTGTTACATTTGTTTCTGTTACTCCTAGTATTGTGATTTCTTTCTTTTCTGCCCAACAGAGCAAATTTTCCATTTTCCAGCCCTTTGTCTTTAATCCATTAGCATTGTGGCAAGCATGTTTCATCTCCTTTCTACCTTTGCTTTTCCATTTTTCTCTTAGGGTCTCTTGCTCCACCAGTGCTTTTTTTGTTTTCCCTTTTCCTTTCCTGCAACTTCCCTTTGTTAGATAGAGAGACCTTTCTTCTCCTTCTTCCTCAAATATTCTTTCTTCTTGCAGGAATTCTCCAATCTCTCTATCTATATCTATTTGTTCAACTTGGGTGCCCTCAGGAGCTCCGAGTGGGCTTGACCCACTCTGTGCTCATTTCATCAAGCTTTTCCATGATCTTTAGCAATGTTTCTTGATGTTTGTCTAGTCTTGCTTTGACATCTTCCACTTCCTTATAAACCCTGTCTTGTTTCTTTTGTTCTTTTCCTTTTTCTTTACGATCACTGCACTCCGACAGGGGTGATTTTGTTTCTACCTTCTTGCCTGCCGTAACTTCTATCTTGACCACTTCTTTTCCTTTTATGGTCCTGCTTTTTCTTGTCCCTTCATCTAGTATTTCCTTTTCCTGAAATACTTTCTTCTTTTCTTCCGACCAATTGAGAGTCCAGTTGTTGTATTGGACTGGTTTCTTACTTGCTCTTTCTAGTTCTTCTTGTTTTCCAAAAGTGATTACTGCACTTTGCTTCATACTTCCACTTCTTCTTTTTGGTATATATACCGCTTTTACTCCTTTCTGCTTTAAGCATCGCAGTAGTAGTGTCTCTGACGCCCCTTCTGGGATTCCATGCAGTTTTGTTATGTGCCGGTATCTTGTATCTCTCTCTTTGTAGTCTTCTCTCCCAGCTGATATTCTGGCTAATTTGCCATTTGCTAACGGAGCTACCCATGGTAAGTTTGTCTCCGATATTTCTTCATTCAGTTCTACTACTACAAGCGCTCTATTCCTGTTGCGTTTGATTCGTATACTTTGGACATTTCCCATTTTTTTACTTATACTTTCTAGCTCTTGTTTGCTTACTCTTTCTGGTAGGTTCTATATTGTAAGTACTGCTCTTTTCTCTAATTGGCTTTCCTTAACTACTTTTTTGTCCAAAGCTTTCGTTGCTCCTTTTTCTTCTGGTTTTTCAGTACTTCCTTTTGTACTTTTTCCTTCATCTGGGATTTGCTTAAACCATCCGTCGTCTTTCCGCTCTATTCTATTTATTGCTTCTTTTCTACTATTTTTGCAGTCAAAGTGCAGCTCCACCCATGCATTACCTTTTTTAAAAGTTTCTTCTACTTTCGTGATATGCTTGTTGTCCTTCAATATCCACTTTATCATTTTTAATCTTTCTTCTTTCTTTTCACCTGGGACATTGTATACAGAAATTCTTGCGCTTACTGGCATCTGGTCGCTGCATGGTCGATTGCTAGGTGCCCATATACTCTGTTCCAGTGGCATACCAACTAATTCTAGTTCCCTTGTTTGACTAGCTTTTGGTTCTGTTTGGGCCCTATTCTCTTCTGGTCCTTCTTTTTCTATTTCTTGCATCAGTTCTTCCTTTGAAGTTTCTTTACTTTCTTCTGTTTTCCTTGCATCTTCCCTTTGATGCATAATTCTTAACTTCTTTATGTTTTTTCATTATCTTCTTCTGCTTGCTGTTTACTAATTGTGGCATCTTTTCCTTCTTCCATTGGCACAATCTCATGCTGTCTGTGTACCTTAGTTTTCGTATTCTTGGGACCATTCTCTATCTCTGTGATCTTTAGCATCATCTCACCTTTTCTTTTTTTCCTGCTTCTTTCTTCATTTTCTATTACGTTCTGTGGCTCTATGTCTCCTGTTCTATATCTAAAATTTTTGAGTTTACTAGTCTCGTCAACTCTGTTTATTACTTCTCCCAAGATTCTAATTGCTGCTATATCCATTGTATCTGTAGCAAACAAAAGTGCTGTATATCTGTCAGTTCGCGTGTATTCGATTTTTGTATTTTCCAATGCTTCGATTAGTTCGGTATTTCCTAGCTGGCCCAAGTAGTTTCTTGACCTTTCTAATACTTTTCCCAACATATATCCAGGTCTTATTTTGTACTTGTCTTTGGCCATTGGTTGTTAATTCTCNTCCATGATCTTTAGCAATGTTTCTTGATGTTTGTCTAGTCTTGCTTTGACATCTTCCACTTCCTTATAAACCCTGTCTTGTTTCTTTTGTTCTTTTCCTTTTTCTTTACGATCACTGCACTCCGACAGGGGTGATTTTGTTTCTACCTTCTTGCCTGCCGTAACTTCTATCTTGACCACTTCTTTTCCTTTTATGGTCCTGCTTTTTCTTGTCCCTTCATCTAGTATTTCCTTTTCCTGAAATACTTTCTTCTTTTCTTCCGACCAATTGAGAGTCCAGTTGTTGTATTGGACTGGTTTCTTACTTGCTCTTTCTAGTTCTTCTTGTTTTCCAAAAGTGATTACTGCACTTTGCTTCATACTTCCACTTCTTCTTTTTGGTATATATACCGCTTTTACTCCTTTCTGCTTTAAGCATCGCAGTAGTAGTGTCTCTGACGCCCCTTCTGGGATTCCATGCAGTTTTGTTATGTGCCGGTATCTTGTATCTCTCTCTTTGTAGTCTTCTCTCCCAGCTGATATTCTGGCTAATTTGCCATTTGCTAACGGAGCTACCCATGGTAAGTTTGTCTCCGATATTTCTTCATTCAGTTCTACTACTACAAGCGCTCTATTCCTGTTGCGTTTGATTCGTATACTTTGGACATTTCCCATTTTTTTACTTATACTTTCTAGCTCTTGTTTGCTTACTCTTTCTGGTAGGTTCTATATTGTAAGTACTGCTCTTTTCTCTAATTGGCTTTCCTTAACTACTTTTTTGTCCAAAGCTTTCGTTGCTCCTTTTTCTTCTGGTTTTTCAGTACTTCCTTTTGTACTTTTTCCTTCATCTGGGATTTGCTTAAACCATCCGTCGTCTTTCCGCTCTATTCTATTTATTGCTTCTTTTCTACTATTTTTGCAGTCAAAGTGCAGCTCCACCCATGCATTACCTTTTTTAAAAGTTTCTTCTACTTTCGTGATATGCTTGTTGTCCTTCAATATCCACTTTATCATTTTTAATCTTTCTTCTTTCTTTTCACCTGGGACATTGTATACAGAAATTCTTGCGCTTACTGGCATCTGGTCGCTGCATGGTCGATTGCTAGGTGCCCATATACTCTGTTCCAGTGGCATACCAACTAATTCTAGTTCCCTTGTTTGACTAGCTTTTGGTTCTGTTTGGGCCCTATTCTCTTCTGGTCCTTCTTTTTCTATTTCTTGCATCAGTTCTTCCTTTGAAGTTTCTTTACTTTCTTCTGTTTTCCTTGCATCTTCCCTTTGATGCATAATTCTTAACTTCTTTATGTTTTTTCATTATCTTCTTCTGCTTGCTGTTTACTAATTGTGGCATCTTTTCCTTCTTCCATTGGCACAATCTCATGCTGTCTGTGTACCTTAGTTTTCGTATTCTTGGGACCATTCTCTATCTCTGTGATCTTTAGCATCATCTCACCTTTTCTTTTTTTCCTGCTTCTTTCTTCATTTTCTATTACGTTCTGTGGCTCTATGTCTCCTGTTCTATATCTAAAATTTTTGAGTTTACTAGTCTCGTCAACTCTGTTTATTACTTCTCCCAAGATTCTAATTGCTGCTATATCCATTGTATCTGTAGCAAACAAAAGTGCTGTATATCTGTCAGTTCGCGTGTATTCGATTTTTGTATTTTCCAATGCTTCGATTAGTTCGGTATTTCCTAGCTGGCCCAAGTAGTTTCTTGACCTTTCTAATACTTTTCCCAACATATATCCAGGTCTTATTTTGTACTTGTCTTTGGCCATTGGTTGTTAATTCTCGCGTAGTTCACTTGTTCTAGAAGTTTCTAATTTACGTGTTCCTGTATTTTACACGTTAATTTGCACGTGTTTGTTTGTGTAATGCACGTGTTTTTTTGTCTGATGTATGTGTCTGCTTCTTTATTTGTTCGTCACAGTTGTATGTGTAACTTGACTGATCTGCAGAAACGCGATTGTAGGCCACCCCCTTTTTGACTTTGCAAGCAAATTTTTGGAGAGATTTTAGTGTTTTTTAATATAGCACAATCGCCCGACACTCGTTTTCCTGTTCCTTTTAGGACCTAATATGTCTGCCGGAGCTCTTTCTTTTTCTTTAGTACTTCCAGACGTGTTTCTTAGCGCACTTTAGTACTTTTCCGCAGTTTTGTTTCCTGGAATTTTTGGTTGAGGGATCTGCAAGAGAGAGTTGTCTGTTTTTTGATTAGTTTTTTTATTTTTACTATAGTGCACAACACTTAAAGACTATACAAACTTTAAAAGCTAATAACTTATGATCTAAAAAAAACATTTTAAAAAAGAAGTCACTATTTTATAGCTAAATCAATTTATTACAACTTAATAGCCTTATTTTTTAAAAAGTTATAATAACTTTTCAAAATATATCTTTAAAAATATAGTATTTTTATATGATATGTAGAAATTTAACCAAAAATGTAACAAGTTACATGTTTTGGCTTCTTGTTATTGGCTAATTTTAAAATTATTTTTAAAATTATTTTTAAAATATTTTTTATTAATTAATTTTTGACCAATTAGAATAAGCATAGCGGACATTCGATTTGATTGGCTTGAAGATCACTAGATTACACAATATAAAAAAATTTTTATAATAACCCTTACTATGAAAAATCATATCGTCAATTGGCAACTTGTGGTTTCACATAATAAAATTTTTTTAAAACACATTATAGTGTTCTTTAACTCTTTGTACGTATTCTGTAAAAAAAGATCAGTATAGATCAAATATCCTAAAAACTTTATTTAAAGAGCAAATTTAGGCGAGTAATATAGTATGTACCAATGCTTAGTTGGGTATTAAACATTATCCCTTAGATTGTAGTAGAACACAGGCAAATTTGCCTGCGTTTTTTCACTTTTTTTTTTTTTTTTTTTTTTTTTTAAAATGCTAAAATAATTAAATAAAACTTTGTACAATTATATTTGAAAATAAGGATTACTTTTTTGCAAAATTAGTTTTTATATTATAAGAAAATAAATTATAGTTACATATAAGCTGAAAATAGATAATTTTAAGAAAAAATTTTTTTAAAAAATTTTATTACAATTTTTCTGCGATCTTATTTAGTTTTAGTTTTAGAACTATAGTTCTTAAGACAATATTGTAGTTTATATAAAGGATGACAACTTTCATTATTGCAACTTTAATGATTTACTTGTAAAAATTAAGACTTGTATTAGCTTGTATTAGAAGTAAAGATTTTTTTTATAGATAAAATTTGAAAAAATCTAAAGAAAAATTTTAATAGTAAAAATGCCAATACAAGAACTTTAAATATTTATTATATTAAAGTTTTCTAATGATTTTAAAAAAAATTTATAACAAAGTTACTAAAACAAAACTCAAAGAATATTTTTTACTTAGAAAAGATATGGCTAAAATCAATATTTAAAATTTTATTAAAAATTTTAAAATACGCAGACAAATTTGCCTGTGTTACAATCTAAGGGATAAGCCATTTCTAAGTAATATATCATTTTTATTTTAAATTCAAATATATAATAAATGTTTGAGATGTAGTGGTTTGACTCGTGTTAACTTGTGGATTTACGAATTAAGCTTAGAGTACTCGAATCATTTGATCGAATACCTTTTTTATTGTTATTAAAATGCGTATAGATTTGCTATTACAGGAAACAAATCAACAATACCTCAAGTTACAATGGATTATTAAAAACCTGTAATACGACGTAATTGTTTTTTGAGTAAAGACTTGAAGGTCTGTCAGATCCGAGATCGTACTCTACCTTACTTTAAAGATTTGATTGTTTTTCTATGTTTTTTTAGTACATATCAGATATATGTATTATCTTACAAAATTAAAATTTAAAGTATTTATACAAAATTTTAGGATTTAATGAATTAAGAAAATTACATTTATCAAAGACAAAGGTAACTATAAATGGCCTGCGTACTCTTTTCGCAGACTGTCCCTTTGCATCTATTTTAGAAGATTTAAACTTATCATATTGTTCCGGAGTTGAAGGGAATACTGTTTTCACGGACCTGCAACGTAAATATATTAAAAATAAAATCTTCAATAATATGAAGCTGATATCATTTTTTTAATCTTGATAGTGTACAGTTAATACCTCCACTTGTACCAGTAAAACCTGCGAGTTTTCGAAATTTAGAAGTGTTAGATCTATTCAGGACCCGACTTTGTGATTAAGATGTAATAAAAATTATATGTCAATTTAAAAACATGATTGAGCTCATATTAATAGAAACAGTCGGCATTGGGCAATTTGGATTGAAATGGATGGACAAAGGTAAGAAAAAGTTATTGTATTGAACTTTTATTTGATAATCTTATTTAGAGTTTTAAATAACCAACTTTAAATTTATAGAGTTCAAATCTCTTAATTTGATCAATTTCCCGAATCGAGAAAAAGAATTGGACGATATATTGCAAGACTTTTCTGGTAAATTTAGTTGTTTTTAGGGATTATTTTTTTTTTAAAGTGTGGCTTCAATCTTATTATNATATTAATAGAAACAGTCGGCATTGGGCAATTTGGATTGAAATGGATGGCCAAAGGTAAGAAAAAGTTATTGTCTTGAACTTTTATTTGATAATCTTATTTAGAGTTTTAAATGACCAACTTTAAATTTATAGAGTTCAAATCTCTTAATTTGATTAATTTCCTGAATCAAGAAGAAGAATTGGACGATATATTGCAAGACTTTTCTGGTAAATTTAGTTGTTTTTAGGGATTATTTTTTTTTTAAAGTGTGGCTTCAATCTTATTATATGTTCTTATAGAATTACCATTGATAAAGATGGACTTAACTGCTTTTATAAATGTAACTGGTTCAGGAGTTATGCATCTTGCAGGAGCTAAGAGGTTAGTTTTAATGATTTAATTTTCATTTTCATTAATTTTTTCGAGTTATTGAAAATGACTTAGTTTATTTCAGTCTTACTTTCTTATTTTTGTCTGGTACGAAATTGACTGATATTGGAATATCTGCTCTAAAGGTATTTAATGTTATAAAATTTATAAAGTTATTATCATCAAATTCACAACCATTATATTTATATACATCCGTAGATTTAGAGAATTTGGTTGAATCTGAATCGAACTTCAATTAAAGATGCCAGTATTGTTTATCTAGACGGTATTGTATTTATAATACATTGTACTAAAAATATTAATACCATACAAAAATAGGCTTGTGCGACCTTACTCACCTTGGTTTAAACAAACACGTATCAAGAATGCATCATTATCTACAATCTGTAAATCTACATTCGCCAATAGAAAATTAAAATATCTTGATATTGGATATACGCATGTTACTGATAAAGGAGTAAAAGAATTAGGGGCATGCCATTTATCACGTGATTTTTACCATGGATACATGGTCAGAGGTAGTGATCGCATCTATATATTATATTAATCAATCAGAATTTGATAAAGTGATCACTATACATGGATAGGGGTGGCTACTAAGTAAAAAATATCACGTGATAAATGGCATGCCCCTTAAGAGGTAAATATCTTTTATACGTATGAATTACTTTCTCATAATCAAATATAGCATTTATTTATTTTTCGATTGATCTTATTTTTATATAGTTATTCTTCAATTTTCATAAGTTTATCAAGAGATAAACTAAAAACAATCAAAGGAGAAAAAACAGAGGATTTTTGCCTTTTGCTATTAATAAATTATTTAATTTTTTAATGTAGTTTTCTAAAACAATTATTCCTTGACTTTGTAAAAAGCTAGTGTAAACGCTTTCTTACTATAAATTTTAGTACTTGGTATTTTCAATCTTACTGTAATTTTTAGTACTTAGTATTTTAATAAAGGAATTTGCTAAACATTGCAATCTGCGATTTGCATATTGATAAATAAAATTACGAATCAATTTTAAATTTAATAACAGATATGTAACAACTATGAATTGGATTTCGTGATCAGAAAATTCAAATTTTGTTTTATCAATAATTTAAAAATCGACATAAAGAAGCTAGCATATATTCAAGAATTGTCCTCTATTTATATACATATGTAATATAGTAATAACGACTATAGTTCTAACCTTAAGCAATTCGCCCTCGTACTAAAACTACTTTTTTATATACTAACATTATGTAATTCTAACCCAATATAAAACCTACTTCCATATAATATTTTAAACACCAAGTTAACACCTGGTGAAATTGATTTGGAACTTTTCCAAATCAAGAACAACCAACAAGCCAGCAACCAAGCCAAGGAATACTAACCACCAGGCATAACACCGAGTGATATGCCAGCAAGCATAGCACTAACAACACCTGACACAAGCAGACCAAGCATATCCGAACTACCAAAAATGCCTGAAGAAGTAACTTCAGTTGACTGAAGTTGCACTTGACTGAAAATAAGGTACCCCCCTTGATTTGTACTCTCTTGATTTGTATCCCCTTGATTTGTACTGGGAGTAAAATTTTCATGTAAGATTCCCGGGTACATTATACTGCATTTTACGCATAGCAGAAGTTCATTTTGATTGGCCTGAAAAAATGTAGATCTGTTTATTTGTTTACATTTTTTGCCAAATTAAAATAAATGTCCGCCATGCTACTTATAACTAAATCTGCCCAAATAAAGTGTTTTTAAACATTTTATAAAGGCTAAAAGATAAACAGTAAGAAAAGTAAATAAATCATTAATTTTACTACAGTTTTTTATTCCTGAAGATTATTATTATTTGTTATGTGATTAGTATTGATCTTCTGTAAATTATGTTTTAATTATTTTATTTTATTTTTTTTGGCAATCCTGCCTTTATTGTATAAGATGTAAGTAATAAACTATATATAAAAATACTATATACTATCATATTTTCCATCTTTTTAACAATAAAGACTCATCCGGTTACTGAGGTACCTAAATGCGATCTGCCACAGCCTAGATTCGTCTCCTTTTTGGGTACCTTAACTTTTTAAGGTATCCGTCAAAAATTCATCAACTAGCTCTTGCCTGCTAATGTCAAGATTGACCAAAAAAATTGTTTTTTTTTCTTAAAAGGCCGGCCTGCAGAAAGCCAGGCCGGCCTTGTGAAGCCGGAAATCCACTTGAACAAAATACTCTTAGTATCATTGAAAATTCTTTGAAATTTTTCTTGCTTCGTTTCTTTTACGGCATCTTCATTCTTTTCTTTTTCGTCTTTCCTTTGCCTTTTTCGACTTCTTGTGGCTTTTTTTCCCTCATCTATTCCTTCTTCTTCTTCGTTTTCGTTAATTCTTTTTCTTTTCATTTCTTTCATCCCACTTAATTCTTCCCACTTTGCAACGGCTTTACAACATAGTGTCCAAATTTTTTCGTGGAATTTCAAACCCAATGCTTTAAATGCTTTGTTTTTAAAATATCTTT
Organism: Gigaspora rosea; assembly: GCA_003550325.1. Taxonomy (NCBI): domain Eukaryota; kingdom Fungi; phylum Glomeromycota; class Glomeromycetes; order Diversisporales; family Gigasporaceae; genus Gigaspora; species Gigaspora rosea. Next base: position 86,097 of record QKWP01000886.1, on the reverse strand, counting down.
CCACCATTGATTCTTTCTCGAGGCTTGCGGGAACTAAACCTTGGATTATTAACTTCCGTTTCCTAATCTTTTCATACTCATCTTCATCAAAAAGTACTTTTTCGACGGCTTTAAAGATTTCTGGGTCAACTTCTTTCTTCTTTGTATCTTTGTTAATAAGTACTTCCTCTTTGACCTCGCGTTCTATTTTTCTCTATAGGCCTTGATATATCTCACATTTTGCCAAGTGGTCTTGTGTTTCTGATTCCCTAAAACACACTATGCACTGATCGATTTCGTACACTCCCAGATATCTTTTATATAGTAGAGCCATTACCGACAGGGCCTTGTCTATACATTTGATCCTATTGACCCAGGCCCTACTTTGCTTTATACTCCTATAATTACGGCCCTTCAGCTTATTTAGCTGACCCCATGTGCTACCCCAGTCAACTTCCTTACTATTTTCCTCCTCTTTTAATATATTTATAATACCCGGCAACCCCTTCCATTCTACATCAAAAACCGTATTTGTAACTTCTTTCACAAATTTTCTAATTGGTCTATCTATTATGTACAGTAGCCAACAAAAGTAACGCCTGATTTTCGCTCAAAATGGAAAATTTTTATTAATATAATTTTGGCCGCATATACATCAATTTTTTTTTTTACTAATAATTTAATACATTATTGAATGCACGTGTGCATTTAATATTACTCGATTCTTCGTGTTGGGCCCAAAACTACCCGAAGAATGAACGTATTAAAGTTTTTGTATCCTTTTTTTAAAATGGTTTAAGATCGTTTACACCTTTTTAAAGGCTTTTAAACTTTTGGATATTATTTTTTAATGCTTTCAAATTGTTTTTAATAAGGTTAGGTCAAGGTCTTCCTTTATTTACATTATAATTCAATTTTTTTTGATTTTAATACATTTTGTAGCTTTTCTAATAATACAAAAACGATAATTATCACATAAAAACATTATATTTGCTTCAACTAATAAAAAAATAAAACACAAAACAGAAAAATATAGTCTTGAAGAACCTTAATATAAAAATTATTATTATTTTTTTTATTAAAATTCGAATTAAATATTAACGAACTTTTAATTATACTCGCGAACCACCCTCAAGTCATTACCAAGCCCTATCTACCCCTAAAACTCAACATCAACTATCTATTTTCTTTTTTTTTCATTGTATAATATTATACTCTAATATTCCAGGTTTACTTGCTCGCTTCTCTTTTTGTTTCGTCAAAAAAAGCTTCACCTTCACTCGTATATATTTCTATCTTCTTTTTTTTAATATTAATTTAATAAATAATTATATTATAATTTCTAAAATATGAGCTTTTTATTGCCAAAAAAAACTTAAATCACAAAACAATAAAGACCTAAACTATAAACAACTAACCGTATAAGCCCCAGATCGTAGTTGGAGTCGTGCAATGGTGTGTGTCATTCCTTCATTGCTTTTTTCATAATACGCTTTTTTTTTTGCTTCTTGAGGACCGAGGAACATCTAAACAATAGTAAAAAGTTTATTTTTTTAGTTCTTTTGTAACATTTAAGAACCTATTAACTTAATGTGTAGGGGTGTTGTATTGCTTGCGTGGTTTACTAAGTGGTTACTTTTGGTATAAAATAAGGGTATTTTCTTACTTTTTGAAGGCTATTAGGTGTGCAACACCTTACACTAGATTTACGAGATTTTTTTTATCCTGGTGCTTATTCGGAAGTCAAAGAAAAAAAGTAAAAAAAAAATTTGCCTTGTAAAACGTCAAAAAAGGAGTAAGCACAACCATGTTTTTACTCACGTGCTTTGATCTGCAGATCAGGTGTTACTTTTGTTGGCTGCTGTACTTTTTCCATTTCGGGACTATTCTCATTCCTTAAACCCAACTACTAGAGATCTTAAAGCACCTTTTGCTTTTAAGACCCTCTTTAGCTAATTTGTCTGCATATTTATTTCCTTCAACTCCCGTATGTGCTTTAACCTTAACAATCTTCCAATCAATTTCCTTTTCCTCAAGGCACTTCTGTATCAACCTCAGGATGCTACCGTTGCTTATTTTAACTTCTTCTCTTAAGCTTTTTGGCTTTTGCATTTTCTTAATTAGGCTTATAGCATTTGTGCTATTTGAGAATAATTCTACTTTACTTTTACATGGGACTGCCAAAAGAGCTGTTGCAATCGCACCCATTTCTGCCCTTGTTGTTGAAGGCCAATCCAACAAGGCTTTGTTGAATTGAGGATTGACGAATCCTGACACTTGTTTCGTTTCTTTGGGATATACTACCCAGCCAATCCCCATACTTTTCTTACAAACCCCTGCTTGAACCTCTTTCTGGGTTAAGGAGCCGTCTGTATAGATACACCATTTAAGGCACCCTTTCATGCGCTCATTCAGGACTTTCAACTCTTTTCGCGTACTTTCTCCATTTATCCACTCATCTATTATTTCCTCTTCCTTACACTTTACTACAACATCATGTACTTCCTATTCTCTTTCTAAATTGCTATTTGTGTCTTTGTTCTGTCTGTATACTAAATCAGCACACTTTATTTCACACAAAACTCTATCTTTTCGCTTTTAACTAGCCTTCTATTCAATGCATGTTTAGGACTTTTGAAAGCTTTGAATATTGTGCATTCTCCACTTTTTCCTGCTTGATCTTGTGCACAACCTTTGCATTGTTCTATTTCATTTTTATCTGGTTTTATATTTTCTTTTTCCCTCCAATGCTTGATCTGATAGGTTTTCTTCCATCTTTTGTTGACTCTAACTTTGCCTATCTGTGGAGTTTCTTCATTGTTTTTGAAAACAATTAATTCTGATTTTCGTCCATCTTCTGCAACATCAGCAAAAATATATATGCATAAACTTGCGCAAGTTTTTACGGTATGTAAGAAAATCGTAAACTTACATAAAATTTAGCATAACACTACGTAAGTCTTACAATGTGTAAGAAAATCATAAATTTACATAAAAATTTTATATAAATTTACGATTTTCTTATGCACTGTAAAACTTGCATAGTTTTACACTAAACCTTTTATGTAAGTTTACGATTTTCTTATATATTGTAAAAACTTGCGAAAGTTTATGCTAAATTTTTTGCAATTTTTTTATGAACCATAAGAAATCATAAATTTACGCTAAATTTCTTACATAAATATTCAAACCCTTTCGAAATATTTTTGGACCAGAAAACAAGCTGGATCAATAGATCTGTAACCTGGATCACGCATTGGACTAATTTTTCGAAATAGTTCGAAATAGTTCGATGAAGTTCAAATTCTGTACTACAAGATCAGATTAGATCTTTTGTTTATAATTAGTTTTTTTTGTTTTTGTTTGTTTTATTTTTTTTTATTTATTATTTTTTAATTTTTTTTATTTTATTTTTATTTCGGCACTTTACAAAAAAAACAATCAACTTTTCGAAACCTTGTGCATGCCAACTACGCCTTTCGACAAATTCAAGAACATACCCCCAGCAATTTCTAAATTCAAAAACGCTTCTTTAGAGAAATGGTGCAAGTATTCGCAAGCTTTCACAAGTTTTTGCAAGTTTTTGCAAGTTCTTGCAAGGTTTTGCTTCATTTATTTTTTCGTTTTATGTTTTTTGTTTTTGTTTTTTTGGTTTATTTTTAAAATTTTCTTATTAATTTATTTTATTTCGGCATTTTGCGAGAAAAACAACAACTTTTCAAAAGCTTGCGCATGCCAACTACAACCTCCGTCACTTTCAAAAACACACACTAGCAATTTCTAAATTTCAAGAACGCTTCTTTAAAGAAATGTGCGCAAGTTTTCGCAAGTTTTTGCAAGTTCTTGCAAGGTTTCGCTTTATTTTTTTTTTGTTTTGTGTTTTTTGTTTTTGTTTTTTTTGGTTTATTTTTAAATTTTTTTTATTAATTTATTTTATTTCGGCACTTTGTGAGAAAAACAACAACATTTCGAAACCTTGTGCATGCCAACTACGACCTCCGACACTTTCAAAAATGATAGAAAACAAAGAAGCGAAAATAATAGCTAACTGTGGGGTGAGTGAAAATAAGTATGTAGTGCTAGTTTTTTGTATATAGTAATAGAATTAGATGCGACGAAGTGCGAAAGTAGTTTAAAATATTTGTAATAATGTAAAAATAATATGTAATGTCGGGGATGATACTGAAATCAGATGATCCTGAAATTTCAATTTATTTTGATATGAAATTTTAAGATTTTTTTTTGTGTTTTTTTCATCTTAGTCTTATAAAGTTAGGGTAAGGTTTGGGTGTAGATTTGATATTTAAAGTGTATATGTGGATTTTAGCAGGGCTTATAGTTTCAAATTGAGACCCCAAATTTCAGCATCATCCCCGACATGTAATATATAATAAAGCATGTAATATTAATTAAAAATGTATATGTTTTTTTTTTTTTTTTAACTTTACAACCATGCTCTACTTTATTAGCAGTTTGTGTAAAAAATTACATGAACTAAAAACTAACTATAATATAGGCTAATACCCGGCTTACTCCACTAGTGCCCAGGTGCGGTTGTTGCACTGATGTTTGATAGTCTCGCAGCGATATACGATTTTCTTCATATATTTCTACTAGAGCATGTTCAGATCCTCAGCTACCTTTAAAACGAAATTCTATATATAAAAAGAAACTACTTTCGCATCCACCAACTTACTATATGCGAACCTCTTATTTGACTTAACATTGAGTTCTCGACTAACTCATTCACTGAGTTCTCCACCTTCTGTTTCTTCTGTTTTTTCCGCACTCTATCTTTCTTTCAGCTTCTATGAGCTCCGGAACGCGTGGCTCCTTGTTTCGAACTTCAAAAACCTTACGTTTTCTTTTCAGAGATCTCTCTATACCAGCACCTTTTTCCCATTTAATGACTTCATTACATCTCTTCTTCCAAATAACACGGTAAAAACCTTCTTGTATTACATACAAAAATGCATCTATACAAGTTCTTGTGTCTTTTCTAGACAGACCCTTCTTGTAAAATAACTCGATTTTCTCTCTTTCTACAAGACCACTTAAATAAACTTCTCTTTTCTTGAAGCAAACTTCTTTACTATCACTTAACAGAATTTCATTTAATTCCCAAACACTTAAGTACTGCCCATGCAGCACTCAGTGCTTTGTTTTCCGTTTCCTGCCAAAAATTCTCTGCAAAACTACACCGAATTAAATGTTTCATGGTTTCCTTAGTCTCCTCCTTGCACAAAATGCAGTTTGGCGACTTATACAACCAAGGTTTACGGGCATGCAACTCATTTAGTGTTGGGAGGAGTTGGAACATTCCTTTGATTCGTAGTATTAATTTGAAACTGCTTTCCATTCCTCTACATCTGACTCCTTTAGCCTTGCCCATCTGTAGGCCCAGTCTAGCTTATCACTATTATAACTATGTTCTGCTGCTAGACTTTTACTCGAAAGGAGGCATCTTTCCTCGACAGCTCTTCTCTTTAACCGCAATATAAACTTACGCGAACAGGTGTCGATATGTTTTCCATTCCACCACAGAGATGCATTCCAACGTGTAGGGTTAGTAGGTATCCACTTCCAGTTTTCTTCTAAATGTGCCGCTTCTTTTGCTAACTTGTCCGCAAGTTCGTTCCATACTATGCCACTGTGAGACTACTGTGAGCCTTCACTTTACAAAACTCTACGGAGAGATTTTTGACTTGGACTACCTCATATATCTTGTCAAGGATTAACCTGTTTTTCAATTTAAGATTCTTCTTGAAACTTCGTGACCTGAACACATTCTCAATACTACTAATCGCTACTAAACTATCTGTCTTAACTACAACTACAGAATCTAATTTTACTACTAATAGCACACAAAGAATTGCAACCAATTCAGATCTCGTCGATGAAGGCCAATCAGCCACCCTGATTTTCCCTAACAAATTTATTGTTTCCTCCTCTTTATCTACTTGTACCCAAGCAGAACCCATCCTATCTTCAATACCTTCCTTCTCCTTATACCAATAACCATCAGTATAAAAGACATAATCTGATCTTTCCTCCTGTATATTTTTTCCAACCATGCCTAATAGTAGATTCGTAATTTTACTACTTAACCCTTGTTTTTTAATTAATTCAAATTCTATTCTGTTAACTTCTATCGCCATAGCTACTCTTTCTGTACTATTTTGGTCTTTAGGTGCATTTTCATAAGCAGTATGCCTATAATAGCTCAAAGGAAATGATATTAACTAGTTATTTTCCTTTTTGACTATGCCATCTATTCTGCTAATACACTCTTTCATTTCTATCGAGAATTGGCAATCATTCACTTTTCCACCTTTATTTAAAACACAGTCCTTGCACCTATTTATTCTAACCGCACCTTTCACTTTCTGGGTTTCGACCCAATGCTCTACTATGGCTTTGCACGTGAACTTTTTGCTTATGCGTCCCAGAAAGTGTGTAGTTGAATTTTTCTTTCTTACTACCACCCAATCCTTGCACCTTTTATCATCACGAACTTTTTTTCTTATTGGTGACGTAAGCTTACTACTTTCACCTTCTAGTCGGTATTCCCTTTTAAGCTCTCTTGAGGACTTGTTTATCAAAACCCTTTCTTCGATCCTGCTGAACCAATCAGGTGTCTTTTCCCTCATGCTTCTTTCCCTTATACCTCTGACTTGTTGCCATGATACCAAACTTGTGCCTGTCAGGTCTATTAACTGGTTCAGTGATACCAACTCCAAACTAACTCTTGTGTTCATCAAGTTCTTTATCGTTCTTTCATCCAGAAAACTTACAATCGCAACCTCTTTGTTACACACCTCGTTCTAAATACTTTGGGTTTCGAACTTTAAGTTGATTAATTTGCATTTTTCAATCACATTGCATGAAAGATTTCCCTTCCAGAGAGTAGCATGCCACGCATCAAAAGGCACACTACGTACATCCTGCAAAATACCAGCCTTGATTGCACCTTGTTTAATTCTTAGCTCTGCCAGGCTTTCTAAACCTTCACTACTGTTTAGCCTTTTTAAGAGACTCATCGCCTGCTTAGCCAACAAAGAGCTTGCCAAGGATTTGAAGCCCAGAATACCTCTGTGAAATATTATATCATTTGGTCAGTTTGTGCTATGCCTAACTTTTTTTTACATAGGCAGATTATTGGCTGGTATATATTTTCTAGGTCCTTTTCTGATAGAGCTGTGGTCTGTAAAATATATTCTAATTTTGAAAGAAGCACCTGATTGTTTATATAGCTTAGCTGACTAGCTGTCACCTTTTTCCTTTCTAATATATGTGTAAACAATCCAACAATCTTCTTTACTTTCCTTTTAATGTTAGCTAAATCCTTGGATGCGTGCAAGTATATACCAGGAATTTTATATCATATAATTTTGGTTCTGCAAATAATTTCGTTTTGCAGAAAAAGACACAACTTTCTTCCTTTGAAAGCTTCGAGTTGATTATTACCAGCTTGGACTTGCATTAAAAATGTATATTTAATAAATGTAAAATATAATATATAATAATAATAAATAAAAAATAAAAATTTTATATTAAATTGCGAAACCGTGCGAAATATTGCGAAACTCTGTAAAAAAGCATGATTATATGAATATGTATATCGTTTATTTATTTTTTAAAAAATTTTAAAAATTTGAGAAAAATTTGCAAAATATTGCAAAACAATGCAAAAGTATCACAAAATATGCGAAAATATTACTCCTGCGATCCTGCAACCCCCAAAGGGCATTTTTTTTTATTTGATCTATTTTGTAAAATTTCGCATTATATCATAAGATTTTCGAAATATTACGGCAATAACTTACATAAAATTACGTATATATAATTCAAAATGTACTATAGCGTAATCTTACGTAATTATTACCCCTACGTAATACTCCGAACTAATTGTAAGATTTTTGCAAGTATATACTCGTGTAAAAACTTGTGGAGGTTTACGCATATTTTTTTTGCTGATAAATCATATTTAGTTCTGGTTTTAGTGCCAACATATTTTTTCCGCTTCGCTTGAACGCTTCTTTTAACTCTCTTGTTTCTGTGCTTGCCAAACAAGCTTCTTCTAATTCCTCTAACCAAATTGGTTTTTTACTCGAACCTTTTTAGTTTCTCAGATTTTTTAAACGCTCCCAAGACAATATATATGTGCTATTTGTATCAAATAGCTGTTCTAATAGAAAAAGCTTTAATGACTTTTCTCTCAAAAAGCTCTTTACGCTTCTTTCACTCAAGACCTCAATTATCTCGGTGCCTTGCTGAGCGATTTTAAAACTTTCCTTCCAGATACTACTACTAAATGTGATGCCAATCTTTCTTGCCTCTTTAATCACCCTGACGGACATGTTGTGGGCATCTACTATTTCATTGCATCTATCACTTTTCAGACTCGTAATTGCACTAATACATTTATTCGAGATCTGTGCTTGTTTTAGTCTTATTCAAGTGGATTGGCTGAGCCTTTCCATATCGTTAAGTCTAATTGCAAGATTACTGACATAATGTACTAATATACTCTTCCAGAGTAGTTGAACCCCAGCAATATTTTTATGATTTAGTACACTATATGCCATGTTAGCTGCAAGTCTGCTTTTTGATTTTATCAATTTTAAGAAAGGTCTATGTAATTGTTCGCAGATATTCCTACTTAGTATCACTTCTTCTTCATGCAGTGAGTTAGCACCCAAACCTCCTGCTCTATGCCCTTTTAACACATTTTAGTGCATGTTTTTCTGAGATCCAAACTCCTAGAAATCTTGCAATCTGGTCTTTTCCTTTGCCGTGACTTTATCTTTTTCTTCGCCTATTTCTATTGCAACTGCCTTATCTTTACAATTTAGGACTACCAGCTCGGACTTTTTCCCATTTATTTTAATGTCATTTAACTGGTAAAGTTCGTTTGCAATTGCTAAAATGTTCTCCATATCCACTTTAAATTTGGCAATCCATGTGGTATCATCTGCGTATGTCAAAACGGCTTGTCGCAGCTTTTCTTTTCTGCTTTTTCCCATGGTTAAGTCAACTGGCCACTCAACCTCAAGAGAATATCCGAATGATTCCTGTTCTTGTATTGTTCTGAGTAGCGGATCGTAGTATATACGCCATACCAAGGGCGAAGCCACCTCACCTTGATCAATACCGTCTTCTGCAACTATCTCTTTGCTATATCCGAAGGCAGTTACCACTTCAATTCTCTTTTCTTTATATAGACCAATAAGGAAATCAATGATATTTTCTGGCAATTTAATTCTCTTTAGCGACAATTCTAGCATTTCCAAGCTTACTGAATCAAAAGCTTTTTTAATGTCTTGCATCAATACCTACAGCTCTTTATTTTTTTTCCGAGCGTCTTCTAAGATATTGTTGAGTATTTGTATTGGGATATTCGTACAATTCCCCGGTAAGCCTGCGTAGTTACATCCTTTTAGGATATTTTTCCTTTTGAATATTTGACCCAATCTTGTATTTAAAATGCGAACTGTCATTTTCCTTAACGTTTCAAGGAGCATTATTGGGCGGATATTAAATAAGTTAAAATTCCAAAATTCACTTTTTGGGATCGGATACAGAATCCCTTTCTTCTATTCATTTGGAATCTTTCCCGCTCTTATATAAGAGATTGCAAATTCACGCAATATTTTTTTTGCTTTTGAACCGGCCTTTTTAATTAATGGATAAGTGATTCCTATAGCCTCTGGAGCTGAGTTGTTCTTTGTTTTCTTTAATGCCTCATGCCATTCTTGTTCGCTTACTTCCCCGGCTAAGTCACTATACTATTCATTATCTATTTCTTGTAACGGTTTATAAGCCTTGGTCCACCTTTCGTTCATACATTTTGTTTTGACCTTTCTCTTTTTGTACTGTTCTCGGAAATGATCTGCTGCTTTTTCTTTTATCCCCTCCTCGTCAGTAACCAACTGCTTTTCTTCTCCATTATCTACTACTATTCTATCTAAAGTACTCCTATTACTATGTCTATCTAAAAGGCTATTTATCATTCTTCTTTGGTCTGTTACCAGCATATCACCCCGTTCCTCAATTCTACGTCTTATTTCCTCTTCTTCTATTCTTCATTTTTCTGTTGTCCACAAGTTATACTGTTGTTTCCACTCTTCTTTTACTTTATCTAAGATTTCTCTTGTCCATCTTTGTGGTATTTCATGTTCTGCTATTACCAAACTTTGAAGAATTTTTTCTATAGGATCACCCTTCGCTACCTCTATATTTTTTCCTAAATTGCGCTTGCACTTTCTGCACACTTTGCTGAGCAATTTAACCTTATTTCTTAAGGCCTTAATCTCTGTATTAGAACTGTCTTGCACTATCTCCTTCTTTTTGCACTTCATAGGAAGATGTTTTCTTGCAGAACCAATAATACAGTCTTTGATAACTTTTTTTTCAAATTTTCAAGGTCTGTTTCCTTTTTTTTGTGAATACTTTTAGCAACATCTTTCCATTGCGCACTTAAGGCCTTTTCTAAATGCTGAGTGTATGCTGTCCAATGATCTTCATCTACTTCCTTCATATCTACCATCAGTCTTGCGGAGTTAAAGTTAGGTTTTTTAGAGCGACTTGATTTTACTAGGCCTATATCTGTTGTTATATTTGCTGTTATAATAACATGATCACTTGCTGTAGTTGTTGACATATCTATATGTTGTACTTCCAAAAATATTCCTTTTTAATTCTTTGGAAACCCATATATAATCGATACGTGACTCCGTTTGACTATTACTCCAAGTGTGCTCATATTTGTTTGGATTTATCCATCTATATGCGTCTGCAAATCCACTGTTTTCTAGTTCTCAGAAGGTATTTTCTGTCATTTTATTTCTTTTACCCTCTCTACCTCTACGAATTGCCTCTTCCTGTCTCTCATAATTAAAATCCCCGGCCAAAATAAATCTTCTTTTTTTCTTTCTTCTTTCTTTGATCTTGTTCTTCAGAAGATTTTTAATTTCAGCTCTGATTTTGTCGTCTGTAGAGGGAGCGTATACTATAATGATGCTGAAATCTATTTTTTTAAATATTAGAACTAGTTCTATACCATAAGCACCCCATTTGTTTACTTGGGCCACGTGTTTTGCCCACTTATTCCTAATTAAGATACCAATACCGAAACCTTTCTTTTTTTCTTCTCTTGCTTCAGTCCAAAAACCTACTATGTCCTTTTCCTGATTTAGCAACCATCTATCTTCCTTTTCTGCTATATTAGTTTCGCAAATTCCTACAATGTCCAGTTTATCTTTTTCCATTAAATCTACTAGTGCCTCAAGTTTACTTTTGTTACTTTTAATACCATTGATATTATGAAAACCAAACCTAAGTACACTCAAATCTTTTTTAATGCTTTTACTGTTATGAACACTGAGCGACTCCTTTCGGTTAGAACTGGCCTCCTTTTTCTTTTTTCTAATGTCTATTTGTGAACCTGTCGAGGAGTCTTCTTGTTGAGAAGCCAGTTCTTTTTCATACTTTTCAACTGGTATGCCAATTAGGAACAGTAGGGGACCGCCCCTTTGAGTTTTGGATCTTTTTTAATGATATCGACTATACACCCCTTTATATTTTTGAGGATCGATTTCGTGATCATTTCAATTATATCTTCTAGCTCTTGGTCGCTTTCTATGGCCTTTGTTTTTCTTTTTTGTTTTGAGCTGGTACCAAAACTTTTGGTTTAATCACCTTGTTAACCTCTTCTTTATTTTTAGCTCTTTGGGTTAATCTTTCATGCTCCCTATAGTTTCCATTCTATGACATATTTGCTCTTGACTTTTGGAGATCTCTATCTTCGTGTTTAAATCCCACCAGAGTGCCTTGTTGTAGTAATAAATATTCTGTCAAGTCGCTTTCTCTTTATCTTCGTTTGTTTCAAACTCAACAACTGCTTGGCTTCTAGGGTTTCCATTTCTGTTATAGAAAATGTGTACTGCCTTTGCCCTAATTCTTCTTAGTTGTCTAAATAAAAGCACTTCTTTTGTATGTGTTGGTAGGTTACTAAGCCTTGTGTGGAATGTTCTTCTCCGATCGAGCTGCTCTTTATCACTTTTGTCCATTGTGATTCTTGCTAGATTTCTATTCTTTAATGGCAAGTTCCAAATGTTTTCAATCTCTGTTTTAATAGACTTGAAGAAATCTTTTCCTTTCCAATACAGCTCCGCTCTTGTCTTTCTGTTCTTACTGTGTAAAATAAAAATTTTGTTTGGGACTTTTATTCTTTATCTAATTAACGCAATTATTTCTTTTTTCGAAACATAGTATGGTAAATCCCATATTGTACACCATTGTTCTCCCATCTGTTGTTTTAATTCTTTATTAGAACATTCTTTATCGCCTTTCCCCGGTACAGAATTTTGATTCATATATTCTGTTTCTTTTCAACATTCCCCAGTACAAAATTTTGATTCATATATTCTGTTTCTTTTTTTTTTTCTTTTCCAGTTTGGCTTCCTAGTATATCGCCTTTGGGCACGGTATCTACCCTGTTGTCATCACTTTTCTCAACTACTCTGTTTGCTAAGCATTTAGTTAAATTCTTATCACCTTCAAGTACTTCTCCTTTTCAGGGGGCTCTATCCTATTTTCCTCAAGATGCTCTTCTATTATATTAAAAATTTGTTGTTTGATTTCTTTATTGCCATAGTTAATTTCACTAGTCTCCGTAATTGCAAATACTATTTTTTGACACAGTTTTTCAATTTCAACATCTTTAATGTATTTTGGTACCAGGTCCTTCTCCTTAAGCTTTTCCGCTCCATTTACTACTTGTTTATATTGTATCCAGTTATATGTTTCAATTGCAGTATGGATTACATACACCGTTTCTGGTTTCTCTATACCCAAGAATTCTGCAATTTCAATATCTCTCTTGAGCACCCTGTGATACTGTTCGTTTAATATTGACATAATTTTTTGATCTTGATGGCAGAATAGCCGATTAAATTCTTTGATGCATTCTATGATGATCTATATATTTTCCCACTATAAGTCACATGTTAAAGTTGTTTGGAGCCTGTTATTTCTACTTATTGTTGTATTGTGTTACTATCTATTGTTGAGGCTTAGTTGAAGCTAGTTTCGTTTACTTGAGCTAATAATTTCTTTTGTTTATGTTGCAACGCGTATTTGTTTTGTTGTTTACCTATTTTGATCAGTTACGTGTTTGTTTTGTTATACATCTACTGATTTGCGATATAGGGTTTTACTAGTCCCCACTTTTTCCAAAAAATTTTCTGAAAAAGTTGTTTTTCCAAAGTTGTACTATTCCAAAGTGGTTTTTGTATACTGTTGTTTTAGAGTAACTAGTTCCTGCAGCTTAAAGTTATTTTTGTTATATCTAGTTCTCTATATTCTGTGTTGTTTTTAGTGTTTTTGTTGATTTTGTTTCTGCTAAAATTTTGGTCACAGGGATCAGCGGAGAGAGTTGTTGATTATGTTTTAATTATTATCATCAACTTTAATAATAAAAAAAGTACTTTTATATAACAATTATAAAAAATCTTCAACTACTCAGTATTGTTATCAAACATCTATACCATATGATTATTAGCCAATAAAAAACTACAGTTGCACTCCCATATAATCACACCCTCGGGACTCAGAAATCTGGTGACTATTTAGAGATGTGACAATATAAATTTTTTCTATAAAATCACTTTTATATAAAAAATAAATTATAGTGAATATATAGAATTATAAAATTCGTAAGATTTAATCAAACTTCAACATCAACTTTCTCGATAACCAATAATTATAAGAGGCTCAAATTTTTATCACATATAGTATCCATATTTATTTATAATATATTAAAATTTTAGCTGAATTGGATTAATAGTTCTTGAGAAATCGCTTGTATACGATAGTCAATTTTTTTAAAAAAATTGATTATTGTATACTAGCAATATTTCAAGAACTAACCACCCAATTTAGCTGAAATTTTAATATATTATAGAGGAATATCGATATTATCTATAATATAAATTTTAGCCTTTTTGAATTAATGGTTATCGAGAAAATTGATGCCAAAGTTTGATTAAGTCTTACGAATTTTTTAGAACATAAAAAATTCGTAAGACTTAATCAAACTTTGGCATCAATTTTCTCGATAACCTATAATTAAAAAAGGCTCAAAATTTTTTTATAGACAATAGCTATATTCCTTTATAATATACTAAAATTTCAGCCAAATTGGATTGTTAGTTCCTATGATATTGCTTGTATACGATAATTAATTTTTTTAAAAAAATAGACTATCGTTTACAATCGATTTCTCAAGAACTATTGATCCAATTAAGCTAAAATTTTAATATTATATAAAGGAATATAAATTATATCTATGGTAAAAATTTGAGACCATTTTAATTATTGGTTATCGAGAAAATCGATGTTGAAATTTGATTAAATCTTACGAATTTTTTGTTATATTGTTAGTAAATTCACTATTAAAAATGTGATATTATAGACAATTGTTATGATTTAAAAAGTTATTGTGATTTTATAGAAAATTGTGCTTTTATAGAAATAAATTATTTATATTTGTTTGTAAAATTTGGTGATAGTGCTTATATAGTAATTGTGACGTTATAGAAAGAAATTTAATATAAATATAATCAGGACCAAACTTTTAAGTGATTAAATAGGAAATGTGACTATGAGGGAGGTGACTATATGGGAGTGCGACTGTATATAATATGTGACGGCTGATGCTGATTTTGGCTGATGTTGAATATCATGTGACATTTTGGTCCGGAAATTGCAGATCGGAGAATTTCAAAACAAACATTCATTCCGCCATAAATCGGTTATAACTCAAAAATCTTCATAAGAAACAACCTTTAGTGTTCTAACAAAAAGCTTTCCTTGAACAAATTTGCTAATACACCTACTAACATTTGACCATATTGCAACTACTAACCCTAACTTAAACGAAGATAAGTTCAATGACTACCTCAACATCATCATCAAAAACCACGTGACCAATGAAAAAATTCTTTTGGTTCGTTTATGTTAGGGTTAGTGCCTAGAATTTAGAAGGTTAGAAGGTTATATAGTAAAATTGTTTAGGAAAATTTTTTGTTAGTGCACGAAATGTAGTTTCTTATACAAAATTTTGAGAAATAAGCAGTTTTTGACAAATGACTGTTTGTTTTGAAATTTCCCGATCTGCAATTTCCGGACCAAAATGTCATGTGATCTTCAGCATCAGCCAAAATCAGCACATAATATGATCAAAACAATTCAACCCAAAAATAATTTATTTTGTATACTAACAAAAAGTTTTTTTGAGCAATTTTACTATATAACAACTAAATTCAAACCATAACATAAACATTTACTCTAATTCTAATCTAATATAAACAAAACTTATAGGATTTTATTATTGGTTATATAGAGGTAAATTTTTGATAACAATATAGTTGACCCTTTATATAGACAATCACATTATATATAATCACATTTATGATTAGGAACTCTTTCTCTTTTATAAGCATATTTTTAAAAAAATTTACCATGTGCCCAACAATGTAATTATATAGTCTCACCTTTAACATTTAAAAAAAAAAAAAAGATAAAATCACATGGAGGCTCCTTTTGTAATATTATATTAAAGTTGGTCAAAAATTCTTCACGGCCAAGCTGATTTTTGAGCAATGTGAGGAAGATAATGTGACTCAAAAGTCCGGGTAAAATGGCGCACTTTACAGCCATTGTACAAACCTATGTTCTTTGTTTGAATCATTTCTAGTGCCACCTGCGGCTATTGTGTGGTTCGAGCCTTTGAGAGCTGCTTAGAATAAAGATCATAAAAAAAAATTTTTTTTATATTCTACTTCGTCCAATTATTTTAGCGGCCGCTAAACCGGACGATTTAAAGGATAATCAGTTTAAAATATTATTGATTTTTAGAAGTTAGTGGAGAGTCGCGTACTAGAATTGTCTTGTTTAGCTTTACAATTATTTAAAATATATATTAATTTAGCTTTGATTAAATAACTATAGGCACATTAAAAATTTTAATTGTAAGTCAAGACCGCAATGTTTATTGAATAATTAAAGTGCAAAAAACCCTTGATACAAGCACTTAAATCCGAAATTCATTATTGTAAATAAATACAAGCACAATTAAAACAGCAACCGTATTTATCATCTTTTAACCTCTTCAATATCATAATTATATATTATCGATTTAATCATTAATCATTCGTACTGTACAGAATGCAATATTTGCCTGATTTTAGCAGCGTTTTTTTCTCCTCTTTTTGGCGCGTGACTGAAATACATTATGACGTGTCCATGCTATCACCAACATGCCCCGAGCCAGATTCCTTACTTTCCAATTCATTTTGATAAATAGTATATTGATCACTCCAGGATCCAATTTTGGTATCTTTCACGAATGAGTCGAATTTAGGCGTGCTTCCGGCTATCCAAATAAATGATCAATTAATGAAATATCGGATATGCAAATTATAGGTGTAATCACAACTGTAATCTGAGCTGTGACATGCTACAACATGGAAAACTATCATAAATTCTTAAAATTACGGGCCTCGAATTAGACTTAATTAAGTCCAATTTTTTGAAATTACATCACCGGACGTTATTTTAAGAATTTACGGTACAGATGTATTACACAGGAATGATAGCGTACCTTGTTCGGCAAGTTTGTTTAAAACCACAGCAGTTCTAACAGCAGATCGACATAATTCATTATTTTTATCGATTTCTGATTTGACTGCATTATCTTTCATTCTATATGATAATGTTCCTTTTAATGGTTCTACTGTTTCATCCAACCCTAGTTTTAAAAATCAAATAATGTCTAATTATAGGACGATTCAAAAGTTGTATTGTACTAATAAAATTATACAAACTTTGTGAAACGGCAGTTGGAGCAACATGGGCCAACCGTATTAACATTGTATGCGAGAGGATAGCGATATCATGTTGATCGGATAATCCTTCAATCACGCGTGTAAGGAAGTTGAATATTTCCAATTTGTCAAGACAAGTTTCAAGCAATGTGTACATACATTCGTATGCAGACTGACATACGAATATCGATTTAGTACTTAAACAATCGAAAGAAGAAAATACGACATAAATCAACAATAAACATTTGCCTTTCTGATGTCAAGACCATCATCTACTTTATGTTTAAATGGACCCATCTCCACCATATGGATAAGAGATTCCTAAATATGGTAAAGAGAATAGAAATTATTATACTTATAAAAATAACAAATAAAGTAGCTCCTAGAGTAATTAACCTTAACGAGGGTTTCTTCATAAAGTAATGGTAATAGTTGATCTAAAACATTACGAATCAAATAAGGCTTATTATGTGCAGCAGAGTTCAATGTAGATAATGAAAGTCTCCGGACGTTCTAATGTTAAAATAAAGATATCATCAAAACTATACGCCTAAAGTAATAATAATCACTCTAAAAAACCGTTAATAAAACAAACCAAATCATTATCTTGAATCAAAGACAAGAAATCAACAATAAGAGGCCGTAGCAGCTCATCATATTCTTGGCCTTGATTAATAAAGGTGAACTTGATGGCTGTAACAACAGTACCACGAGTTTGTGCAGAATCAGACCGAAGACGTTTCTGGAAAATAAGATATTAATATATATATATATATTTTTTTTTAAAAAAAATTTTTGTAAAAGTTTGACAATACCTGTAATTCAGGCAAAAATTTATTTGGGTTCGCCAAGGTCAATTTTCCAAGGCATTCCGCTACAACACCTCTAGTTCCTTCTTCTATATTTTCTCCACTTTGAAACAGTATATTCCTATATTTAAAAATTTAATTATATGTTACTGATGCTGGCGTAAAAGTCGATATATAATTTTTGGGATAAATTATTACAAACCAAATATCATCGGCAAAAGGTCCTAATGCTTTAACACCATCCTCATTAGAATATCGCGAAATAATCTAAAAAAAAGAAAAAAAAGGCAAATATAATTACAACCAAGGAACTAAAAACTATAAAAGTTTTTAGGTTCCATTCACTCACCTCTTTAAGCGAATGCAACAACAGATACCGCTTCCTTTGATCAGAGTTGATTTCTGAAATGACAATCGGTAAATATTTGCTGACGTTACCAGCGCTAACATTTCCAAGTGCGAAAGCAGCGGCTGATTTGATGTCTTCGGATTGTGCTGTGAAAAGAGTCAATATAGTCACATGAAGGTTCGAGTGAGCACTCAAATCGCTGCACCGGAGAATTAATTATTTAATAAAATTATTAATTTAATGCACAAATACAAATAAATCTAAAAAAAAACTTACACTTTACGTCCAATTTCGCCCAAAGTCAGTAAACAGAGGTATTTTATAGAGTCTGATTGGTTTTGAGCCTAGAATATCAAATCAAAGTAGGCGTGACATCTTAATTTAATCAAAGCTAACATTAGCATGTCAAAAACTTACTGCTATTTTCCTAGAAGTCAATGACAGTTTGGTTACGGTATTTGTTTGACACCACACATATTGTAGCAATGCATTGTGCAATCGTTGAATATGCCTGTGGATTAACGAAAATTTATGAGCAACAAAAAAAGGCACTTTAATAATAATAATATGCAGAAGTGTACAGATGAAAAATCTTGCCTGCTTCGAAAGAGTTAACTGATTAGGATCCTGACTCTTTTGAACAGGAGAAAATAGCCCATTCAATAGTTTATTGTAATGATCTTCATCAGTTTCAATCAAAGTGCGGAATAAAACAAGTAAACTGTCCAATGCGGCCCCTTGAACGAGAGTCGATTGCACAAGTTGAAAAACAGATGGTAGAATATCATTGTTTACAGGATCTAGTGAGGCAGGATTAGTACGTAGAACAGAAACCATTGTGTTCAATGCCAATGGTAACAGATGGAGGTCTTGGTCGGAAATATGAGGCGTTAATTCTATAAGAACGTGAGTATAACTTTCTGCGGTAAGGAATTTTCCATACCTACGATTATTTATGTTCTTTAATGTGAGAATGATATAAAGCATATATATTTACATAATATACATAATAAAGTTTTAGCTATAAACGTACCGACGTACAAATACTTCAAGGCATACTAAAGCAGCCACTTTTAGTTGGCGATGGTGCTTTCTAAGGAGACTCGCAACTTCTTGAATTGCACCTATTATCGCTATCTTTACGTCTTCACTTTCACATACAGTACTATCTGCTATCATCGTAAAGGTTTTGACAGTAGTCAAGCGAGTAACTTCATTTCTTAGGCGTTCCAATAATATTGGCATACACATTTTAAGCTCATCTTGCAAATTATCTCCAGCTTGTGAAATAAGAACTCCTAAACACATGATAGATCGTTCCTTGACTTCCTGATCTGCATCGGGAGTTGAAAGGCGCGCAATAGTAACATTATAAATGTCCAGTATAAATTGTCGGAACTCAGGATTGAGTGGTTGCACATTGTATGTTTGCGTGTTCTCCTGATATTCAATAGGACGGATGACTTTGATCAATTCAATACAGACCAAGAAGGCTTCAGATGTTATTTTATAAAAACTATCTTGTACGGATGAAATTATTGGAGGGCATAATCGCGCAAGATACTTGTGAAAAACTTGGGGAGGATGAACTTTAAACAACTGCCGAAGGAAACTTAAAGTCTCAATCTTAAGATTTGAGTTTGTGCTTGTATGATGGTGTGATGTATCTGACGATGTAGATAAAGAACTTTCAATCGCAGGTATAAAAGTATTCAGATGGTTATCAAGTCCCCCATTTAATACTGTGACTAATTCTCGTAGAAGCAAAAAGCCTGTCTGTTTCGTTATAATGGATTTGGAGACAAGTTGCTTAGAAAGATTGCGGCTTAGTCTCTGAACCAGGTTTCGCAACATTTGTTTGGGACTAATTTCAAGTAAAATATTTTATTATAATATTTGACCAATAGTATAATTAAAAACAAATCACATTACCTTTCTTGTGATTCACTTGGACCAATGGCTCTTCTTCGTTTTGGTTCGTGATCATTTTCTCTTGGAATATAACCCTCCCCACCATAAACATGTGTTTGTCTGAGAAGAACAATGAATGTTTGAAGTATATCCACTCGAACAGACTCTTCCCGTTCTTTAAATCGGCTGACTAAAGCCGGTGCAACATTAGTATATAGTTGAGAGAGAAGCTCGTGTCTTGTGCCGATAATAGAAGCCAGGAGTTTCGACGACGAACGGCGTACTTTCCAAGAGATATCATCGTCATCAGAATAATCCCTATAAATGAAGTGCATATATAATAAATATTTAAATAATCAATATAGCATGTCATGATCGTGTAGTACACACTCATCATCATCATCATCATCCTCCTCATCTTCGGTCGCCATTTCTTCATCTTCGTCCATATTGGCATCATCATCATCATCAGCCATATCATCACTGTTATAATTAGGATCGTATTTCAAATATACTAAAGCAAGTTCGATGATGGTATTGATATTTGGTGTAATTTCCGTTGGACATCGCAATACAAAAGATTCAAGCGCCTGATAATATTTTTTTGTACATTGATGTTACCTATAAACGACTAAATTTTTAAAATGTTGCCATAAAATATATTCACCTGTAAACAATTTTCGCGCAATTCATCATCATTTATGTTAATATTGACGAACACCAGCGGTAGGAATTGAGGTAAATACTTTCCTAGTCGTGGAGCACTCGAGCGGCTTAAAAATATTATCATTTTATTAAACGGTGTTTAACCTTACAGAAATTAAGAATTCTAAATTTAAGTATCCATACCTTAATGTGCCAACGCATTGAATTAGGGTCTTTAAGTTATCTTTCTGGTTTTGAGCCCTTTCAAATTCAGCCAATAATTTTTGCACAAGATCGTTAAATAATTCATCGGGAGTATGTGTCACAAGATTACCTATAGGGTTAAGACGGTCAATTTATTCTGATAGTAAAGTGATTAATATCAGAACATGAGCATACCAAGAGCAACAGTAGTTCTTTTTCTGAATGCTGGGCGCGAATGGCTCAACAGAGGCACCAAAACGTTCTGAATCCGCTTTTGAGATGCCACATTATTACCCACCGAGCTACCAAAACGAGCAAGAAGTTCGCTTAGGATATCCAAAGTATCCATTTGCACTTCGTACGTGGCCTTTGGCTTATATCACGTTATGTTAATTATGAGTAACAGCCTATATGAATTTTTACAAGGTATACTTACATTTTCTAGTTGTGAAAGAAGTTTTGGAATCAATCTCTGCACTACACTGCCAGCATTTGGTGAATTGCTTGGTATTTCCACAATGACAGTTTTCAGACCTGAGACAAGGAAATTTATGAATGAATGGTCGTTTGGGAATAATTTTAGATATATTATTACGTATATTATTTAATACCAATGCCAGCAATGTCACGTAATTCTTCTTTTTTCTGTGTAGCGTATTCACAAAGCTTGTCAATGATTTCAGCTAGTTGTGTTTCTCGAACTTTTTTAACGAGTGGTGCGAGACTAAATGATTTACATTTACAATTATAAAGGTTATAAACGAAAATTAATTATAACAACCCACTATATGATAATCACCATTTGACTGCCAGATTTTGTACTTCGCCATTAGCGTCATCCATTAGTTTTAAAACTTTTTGAACAACTTTTTTTTCATTAGTTTCATCCAAATTGAAGTCAGGTTTCTGAAGATCGTTCATTAAATCGTTTGCGGCCATGTACCGAAAATCGGTATCATTGGAGTCCATCTATTAATACAGTAAGAATGATGTTAGAGGATGATAAAATGCTTTGATGCAAATAGAAAGTTCAATCACCTTCTCCAGCAATCCAAGCACTGTATGACTCATTTTCACTATTCTCTAGGATGCGATTTTGGAAAAGAAAAAAAGAAAAAGAAGGTAATTCGATCAGATTGAAATATTGTGTTAAATGTTTTCCTTGTGCAACATTAGCCTTCCTTTACAACAAAGTTATAAATATATACAGCAAAGCTTATAAGTGCCTTCTATATATTATTGTCCACCATATCGAAAAAAGGGAACAGAGTGGTTTATATTGTTCAGAAACACGAGAAATGCAAAAACGTGTTTTCTGAATGTTGTCTAATGCCCGAAGCAAACGACACGCTACACGAGTAACTTTATGCATAGATAACAATATAAAAATCTTTTATCTTATCAATAACATTTGCGTAAGGTGAGCAGCATTCTATTTGAAAGGACGAAAACACGATCACACGATACTAAAGTTCATAGACTGTGCTTGCTACTACACCTCTTAGCACACCTCTTAACAAGTACCTGACAAATACGATCAAATAATTGAAGTGAAGTTTTAGACTTGTCGGAAAGAATGTATCAGAGATGAAAGGTATTGATTCTTTTGAGCGGTCGCAGTAATGTTACACGGAATTTTTATCCCGTGATCTGAAACCCGGAGTAAAAAAATTTTACTTACCGATTATAAGTTATATTTATTTACACGGTGTTTGTAATAAATGTTGTTTACTCTTTGCTTTTATTAGTAATTTGTATAATCTTGTATGAAGATTTAATACTCTAAATTATAGCAAGAGTTTGTAATATAAAGTATACTCAAAATTAAATGACCAAGTCATTTGGATAAATTTGTGTCATTGGGTCATTTACGTATGAAGTAATTTTATTGGTCATATATGTAGCTATGATTATCTATAAAAAATTATTTTGTCTGATAATCAATTTTGATCGGCTAAAAGACTTTTAGTTAACAAATGTTAAATGACCTTCCAAGGGTCATTTGAATGCAATCAGGGACGATGTTTTTTAAGGCGGAATTTTTGTGAATCAATTTGAATAAATTTTGTGACTTGTGGATCAATTTTGCGAATTTGGTGAAAATTTGCGATAATAAGTAAAATATTTTTTATTTATACAATAAAAAATTCTATACAAGATATTTTTTTTTTTTTTTTAAGTTTAGAGGCCGTGTTCTATGGCCGGGATTTTATTAAGAGTTATATGACGTAATATTTGTTACATGAATGAGGATACAACTAGCCACACGTGCACTTTTGGTGCCTAATTTAAGTAGTCCGCCCTAAGGTTCTACACTAGCTGCCATACCTACAACCCAACTACGGGAATTGCCTATTTAAACCCTCTGGTTCATGGTCCTCCTATTACTACCCGACGCACTACATTTTTAATGCAGATATTGTGGGCCACTACCCTTTTGGATATCGATGACCTAAGGGCTACTTTACCCTCGCACAAGAGCCTACCGGATGCACCTTCCATGTCCCATACATGTACCATTGCCCGGATTTGGTAACCGAGGCTACCTGCCCTTATTAGGTTCGTTCCGATCGAGGTATCCGTCTTCTCTTGGCGCATACTGTAAGGACCGATTTTCACTACCTCCTAACTCGGGTCTTGCCAAACGAGTTCTTGTGGGTTTTTTCTGGTTCCCTGGATTTGTGATATAACACATACATCATTGCGCCCGCAGGCTCCCATTCGAGATGGTAGGGCCAAGGTTACAGGTTTTAGCGCCCAACCATTCATAAGCCACAATCGCTGAACGCAGATTTAATTCCAAACGTCGCCAGTGGGATTCGAACTGTCAACCTGCCGCTTGGGGGGTGACACCTTGACCACTTCTCTAAGGTGCCACACCTCTCTATACAAAAAAAAAACTATTATTACAAAATATAAAAAAAAGTTCTATATAAGATTTTTAAGTGATTATATAAATTTTGATAGTTATTATCTAAAAGGGCACTATATAAGTATTAACAGCACAGCTTGATATAGATAAACCAAATATAATTAAGAAAGAATAGATAAAAGTGTTGCTAGATTATTCCAATCTACATCCAATTTATTTTCATTAATATTATTATATTAATCCACAATAAATACACAAATATTGTGATTATTACAAAATTTTGTAACTTTTGTAATTACAAATATTATTTGTTTCTGGTTCAATAACTGGTCACTAGTTATTTAAATCATTTAGGTTATTTTATTTCTGTTCTAAACTGGTATATATGGTAGATTTGAAATTATTATAATTATTAAATTCATATAACAATAGTAAAAACAAACAATTTTTTATCAGATTTAACAGGTTTAGTTTTGGCAAAATCAGATTCAATTGTAATAAAATTACAATTGATTATATAATAAATTGCTAATAAAAATAATTATATCAATAATTAGTACTAAATTTTTATAGTAAATAGCATTTCTAAAATAACTTTTTTTTGGCAAAATTTATTATTTTTGTTAGTGACTTATAGTTTAACCAATTAGAGAATAAAATTTGGTAAATAATTAGTAAAACATTTTTTTAAAAATTGTGTTTCTAATACTAATAAAAAATTCTTAATAATATATAATATTACTAGTATTGACAAATAGAAAAATAAAACAAAAACTTGATTTTTTGAAAAAAAATTTTTTTTATTAATAATTTGCAAGATGATTGCTATTTGTACACCAGGTGTACGTACACATATATATTGATATTGTTACAATGCTATAGCCTTCTTGTATTGAATATAGCAAAGTAACAAGATCACCTAGTGCAGTAATGTATTTATGAATATACACGGGATGGAAGTGAAGTGTACTTTTTACTTCACAGCAGGAGGCAAACGGTTCGTTATAAAGATAGTATATAATTTTATTTAATAAAATAAGATGGTAATAAGCCTTGCCTATGAATTACCCTAGAGGGGGAATATTATACTTTACAAGATAATAATGAAGGGATAAAGATATTATCCTAAGCTAAGATTCTAGGTGAGGGTATTGAACTCTAACTTTTGCAGGAGGGGAGAAATGCTTCCTTTTTATAACTTTTTTATCCTAAGGTATAACAATTCTTTTGTTAATTTGTGCAAAAATAACTAGAGATAATTACTGCATTATTGTAGAGATAGTTAGAGGTATTTGTACAAAGATAATTAGAGATATTTGTTTGGGATAAACAAGACATTTGTGTGGTGATAGATAGGGATAGGCTTCCGCATGGGCCAGGTAGGGCCGGGTACTAAAAGTACCCTAACTCTACCTGTTTTTATACGGGCCCATTTGTCTAAGCCCTGCCTTTACCCTAGGGCTCAGTAGTGATATAACCCGTTCAAAAAAATGCAACCCAGATCACCCGATGGGTAAACTCGCTGGTCACCTGGGTTGATCGACGGGTCCACCTGGGAGCACAAGTTACCCATTTGACCCGGGTTGATTAACGGGTCCACCCAGTGCACAGGTTACCCGTTTGACCCAGGTTAATTGACGGGTCCACCTGAGTGCACAGGTTATCTGTTTGACCTGGGTTAATTGACGGGTTCACTCGGGTGCACAGGTTACCTATTTGATTCGGATCAGATAATTAAAAAACGATTTACTACTTAAAAGTTTTTTTTAACTGTTCTATATAACTAGTGCTAGTACTGTAGTAGCATATAGTAAAAAATATTTGCTTTTAAGTGATTAATTTTATTAGCAACTATATAGGATTTGCTTTTATAACGATTTTTTTGCAATCGGGTAAAAGTTGTCTTTAGAGTACAACTATTGATTCGTTAATTTCTTCAGAAAAAAATTCAAATAAGGCAGGAATAACATTAAATAATAAAGCAATCAGAGAAATCGAAAAGTTAAGAATCATGTCTAAGTTGCAGAGTTTAATGGATAACTAAAAGGTGATATATAAAGGACAAAGAAGCAAATTATAACAACTTCGATTAACTTATTGGAGGATTCAAAAAGATTGTTTTGAATCCATAAAAAAAAGATTTGATTGTTTGTTAATTTAGATTGCACGAATTTGACAAAGTGAAGAAAACTTATTAAATAACAGTCTTTATGTGTAGTTAAATAACCCAATTTATTTATTAAATTGTGATCTTTAATTTTTTTTAAATATTTTTTATTTACTAATATATTTGTTAACCCCAAATTGTTTTGCAGTAAATACTATTTCGTTTAACAAATAATAGTTTACTAACTATTTCAGGCGCTAAGCGAGTTCTTTTAGGGGTAATCTGATTACCTGTATCAAAAAAAAGACGTTCGCTTGGAACAGAGGTGGCGGGAACAAACAAGTACTTACGTGCTATCTACTTAGAATAGAAAAAGATTGCTGTTTAGTACACCACCATTGATAGACATCAATGTTTTGAGGTTGAATTGGTGTAATCGACATATTTAGGTAATTGTCAATTTCAATTTTATGATTAATTTGATCTTGATCTTGGTTAAAAATTCTTTTCATAAACGAAGGAGTTGATGATGAACATGCTGGTTCAGTATGTTTGGCCGATTCATCAGCAATGGCTATACTCTGCCAGGTTTCAAATTCAGTACGTAACTTCTCAATTGTATTATTTCGTGTTATATTAGACCATGCACTCATTGCTTTCAATCATGGATCTAATAAGGTTGCAATTAGCCCAATATCTTCTGGATCATCCCAATAATGGCAAAGAAAATTGTAGAGTACTTTTTTGAGATTTGAGATTATTTGTTGATTTGAGGGTGACTCNCATAAACGAAGGAGTTGATGATGAACATGCTAGTTCAGTATGTTTGGCCGATTCATCAGCAATGGCTATACTCTGCCAGGTTTCAAATTCAGTATGTAACTTCTCAATTGTATTATTTCATGTTATATTAGACCATACACTCATTGCTTTCAATTGTGGATCTAATAAAGTTGCAATTAGCCCAATATCTTCCGGATCATCCCAATAATAGCAAAGAGAATTGTAAAGTACTTTCTTAAGATTTGAGATTATTTGTTGATTTGAGGGTGACTCCTGGGTAATCAATTGTCGCGATATATTATTTTCAGAGATTTCATTAATATCATTGTCATCACAAGATAAGTTTTCATCTATTTCATCTAAAATTTACAAAAAAATAGATTAAATAAATTTTTAATAAATTTATTTTATTTTTATATATACTATTATCACTAATGTTTTTTTCAATTTCATTTATCATAGTACCACCATAAAACTCAAGCTTTAATGCTTTGATACTTGTGTTAACAACTGAAAGAGTGGCATATTTAATTCCACTAAAGTAAGTTGTTAATTCATCAAATGGCTTAAACGTTTTTACTATTTCTTCTAATAATTTCCATTCATTTTCCTCAAGTACAAGATGGTTTAATTTATGAGAATTTTCTTTAGTACCATCCTCATCTTTTATATATAATATTGCAGAAAGCCATATAATTGCTTTACGCAAAGCTAGGAGCTATTTCCATAAATGGTAAGTAGAGTTTTATCGAGTTTTTGAATCAGTGATAGTATGTAAAATTTTTAATTCCTTTTCATCAAATATTTCTAAATTATCATCTTCCATTTTGACCTCAGATAAAATTTCTGATAAATCTTCAGAATTGAATAATCGAATAGGCTCTATACTAGTCTTACTACATTCTATTTGTGCTTGATTAAGGCTAGTGATGCCACCGAAATTGATTTTTGAAAAAGGTCTATTTCGTTTTCATTAGAGAAAATTAAAATTTTTTATAAGAAAGAGCAAATAAAATTTATATAGATGTGTTCCTTATAATTTCATCTATTCAAAAAAAGTATCAAATAATTTCGTCTTTCAAATAAAATAGGTCAAAAACAATTTCGTCTTCAAATTTTAATTTCGGGTTTTAGAACCTGAAATGCTTTCATTCTCATATATAATCAAGGTGTTGACATTGTTTTGGAAATTGGAAAAATAAAATAAGCCTGCAAATTTTTTCTGTATACAGTTCAATTGTTTTTAAAGCTTTATTTACTGTGAGTTGAAGAGTATAAGAAGAACAGGAAAGACGATCTACATTACCCAGAAATCTAAGTGCCTTTTTCATGTTTGCACCATTATCTATTACTGCACAAAAAACTTTTTTAGATAATCCATATTCTTTTATTTTATCGATAAATAGTTTTTTATCTGTTTACCTGTATGTGGATGGTCGAAACGTTCAATGGCCAGTACCATATCACACAGTTTACTTATTTATGCGGGTGATACAAATCTAAAAAGGAAATTCAACGTAAAAATAAACTAAGTTCGTGAAATTAAAAATTTAGGATTAGGTAGGGTTAGAGTCTTAACGTTAGAAGCTATAGGGTTAAAGTGATGCCTATTATATATAAAATTTCATTCCCGTCATTTTTAATTAGTGCACCAAGACAGGTTTATACACTCATTTTCTTGTATTTCTCTTTTTACAGTTTTTTTTGTGTTTTTCTTCGCTTTGCTCATGTGTCGAACTGATCCGAGATCATCACATTTTACATTCTCCGATTGGCTAATTTCTTTTTTTGGGTTTGTATTACTTGTACAAATAAGTGCACGTCCATATCACGTACCTCAAAGTCTGGAGTTAATCAATGAAGTGTCGTACCAATATATTCATCATTATTACGGAACATCCATAAATCTGTTGTAATAAAAGCAGTTTCACAAGTAGTAGAAATTAATTCCTTAAGCTCCAATACTCCTTTTTAATAAGCAGAAAAAGATCAATTTTAATGCTTTTATAACTAGATGGTATAAATACCGGATCAATACGATTTATCATTTTTCTATATCCTTTTCCACAGACAAAACTAAATAGTAAAAAATCAGTAACTAGCCATTCAGTAGTACCTTTTTTCAATTCTGCTTGTTTGGGTGCACGATGTGGAGGTGCTTTTTTATCCATTTCATCGATACGTATTTGATGTTTTTCACCTGGCTTTACTTGAGATATAGCATTTGGTGGTAAGGTTTCATGATCTACTAAGAAATGATTTTTTATATTTCCTGTTGAACCATCATGTTTATAATCTTTTCCACATTCAACTTCTTTACTCTTGTCAAATTTAATTATCTTGCAAATATCACATCTCTTTTCAGTTCTAAAGTAAAGCCAAACATAGCTCTTCTTGCCTTGAGGGCCATTTGACTTGGGGATGTTTACTTTAATTTTTTTCGTAGCCGGTTCATCTGCAAGTTCTTGAGTATTTTCATCTTCAATTACATGGATTTCATCATCATAAGTATATTTAGTATCGCTATCCATAGGTTAATTTGATCAATAAATCTATTAAATGAGTTATTAACTTGGTTTATTTTTTATTTATATATTTTTTAATTATTGTAATCGAATATTCAATTATAATATACAAAAGGTGTATTGGGTTTGAAGAGAATTTTTATAAATTTTATTAAGATAAGTTTTTTGTGATCTGAATTCTGTTTTTACAATGTTCTTGTTCATCCCGTTTTTATATCTTTTCTAATTTACTAATCACTAATCACTAATGCTTATTTTTAGATATTTGCTTTGATCACGAAACTTAAGATGCATATTTTTAGTCTTTAGATATTTGCTTCGATCACGAAACTCAAGATGTATAATATAACTTAATGATGATATGCATAACAATGATATGCATAACAATGATATGCATAACGATAACATGCATAACGATTATATGCGTGATGACCAATACATCACAATGATATGCACACGACGAAACGGAATAACGGAGTAAATATATTATATATTAATATGTATGGGCTATATATTAAAACGCTAAGTGCAAAAGTTAGTATGTCAAATTGGACAAACAATAGAGCATTTCGACGAGAAGTCACGTGACCTTGGGAATTTTCAGAAAAAGCACGCTCGTAATTTGTGTTTGAGTAAATTCTTTTCGGAAAGAATCAGGTAGGCAAGAAACCAAAAGGAAGGAGGAAGCGATCGGGAATTTGAATTGCAAATTCGAGTTGGTGAACACCTATTGACCAGATTTTTTGAAAAGTCGAGCACGTAAGTCCAGTGACTCTGGTTAATAAGCTAGAAGTATTCCAGTATTGATTAGATCGAGGTTAGATCTGTTCGCGAAAGTCTCGTGGTCCAACCTTTCTACCTATCAGAAACCTGTAAAAATTTTTTGTGTTATAAAAAATCTTTACTTGCGTTATTGCAAAAATTTGTATTAATTTGTAATAAGATATTTACTTTATATTAATTTGCAATTTGTTTCAGAAAACATCAGAAAAATCTTGTTCTGACCTTGCTCGTTTTTATGTTAATTTATTTTCTTTTTCGAAAACTTAATTCAGCACACTATTTGACATTATTAGCCAATAAAATTTATAGAATACACATGAATTTTACTCTTAGAAATTTGGTTTAATTTGCATTATCAATCTAAATTTGCATTAGTTTGTATTAATTTATATACAAATTTTTACGGGTCTCTGCTATCTATTGAGCAACGTGACCCGAATAACTTGATCTGACTTTTCTATCTATATCGATTATATCAATTAACATGCCCCGTTTATATTGTTGATGAATAATCTATAAAATCTGTATAATATATTAGATAGAGACAACAAATAATTACGCGACATAGAATAATATCTGAAAAATGATTTAATCAGCTATATACTCTAACATGCTATTATTATTTTAACCGCCTTGCTAAGTTAAATAAAATAAAATTATTTGCATACCCTTGGTTTGCTCTTTTCAATTTGCTGTTTTAAAAAGCAAAAAACTAACTTCACAGAGTCAAGCAAGAGGTGAATTGGGTAATATTAAAAGAGAATTAGTTGCCAAACCGGGACAAAGTTAAGTTTTAATTAGATTTATTAATAATAAATTCATGGACAATAATTGTTTGTAATAATGAAATAATCTGTATAGTTTATGCCACGCATAATTAATTTTTCGATGTATAATCAAAACAAAGAAGTGTACTATTAATAATTTCAAATCTTTATGGCTTTAGTTTTTTGTATGATGTGTAAGGATTTGAAAGAAAAAAACTCTAAATTGGATAAATAAAAAGAAATACAACACAATAGTATATAGTAGTATATTAGGCCATGCAAAGTTAATTTTTCGTTTGCATAATTTATATTTTAATTTTTTGTGAATTAATAAGCTCATGTTCACATATAAGGCCACGTAAAGGTAATTTTTAGGTTTGCATAACATAGAACAAAAATTTTTATTTTTTTTTCTCGAATCTAGATTATTGTTTGTCTCTGAATTATTTTTAGTATATAAAGGTAAAGGTTTTGAATATTTTCAGTTTGACAATTCATTTTCATATCAGACAACTCATTTAAAATCGGATAATATATGCAAGGTATATATGACGATATATCTGGTGATTAACGAATCAGAATTAAGCTTGTTCTGCTACCTCGAATTCGACAGGTCAACCCGTAGGTTGACCTGTTGGATTGATCCACCCGTTCCATCCGGGTTGCTACAACTTGACCGGGTCCACCGCCCACCCGCGGGTGATTCGGGTGACTCCAACCTGGGTTATATCACTAATTTTAAGCCTTTTTACCACAACAAATGAGATTTTATCAATGTAGTAGTAGCTAATTACTTATAACTTTGATCAGTAAGGTGTAATATGAAAGTTGTTAGATTAAGTTGGATTAAGTTGGATTAAGCGACTTCACATTTGTCTAATAATCTCCAAGTTTAACTCATGAGATATTCTATCTGAGCTTCCAAAAAAATATTGTAAAACATGATCTACAAGATCGGTATTTCAGTCCTACCTGTCATCAGGAGAATTTTTTAGGTGCAGATCTGCGCAGATTTTTAAAACCCGATAATAATCATAAATCTGCAAAGATCTGCGACCCCACAATTATAGTTGAAGAAAAATTTTTAACAAATTCTGCGCAGATTTTAGAAATATATAAATTTGCGCAAATTTTTATTAAATAATAAAAAGTGTAATAACCTTAATAAACCTTAATTCAGGCCAAAATTTAGAGCGAATTCACTAGTTATATTATATTAATTTATTTACTATATTTTTATTTATATATTTATTTAAATTTATTTAAATTTATTTAATTAATAATATATTTTTATTTTACATTTATATATAATATCACTTATACATTATAAATATCTTATACTAATCCTGTGCTACCCTAACACTAAACTTTTATATTAAATTTTGTGCTACTCTAACCCTAATTTTGTGCTACTCTAACTCTAATTCCGCACTACCCTAACTGGCTCCTATGTAATCTTGCTCTATTCTAACTCTTATACTTACTCTTCACTACTATAAACTTTACTCTAAATTATAACCTTTTCCTAACCTTACCCTAGCACTAACTCAAAATCATTGTGTTAAGCGAAGACATCAAGAAATAACACGAAACAGCATCGACAAAAGCGAAGGCCAACGAATTTCCACTGACTCCAATGATGAAAAGGCCCAACTATTTGCCCGGAAGTAAACTGAAGAGACCAAAAGATGGAAGCACAAAATACGACCGTATATACCAATTCTAAGCCAAAGGTTCCGGTTCGAAACTTCAATACCTGGCATTCTAGCAAAGCCAACTTACGAAAGAAAAGAAATTCAACTCAAGCCAAGAAGAAAAAAAAAACAGAACGAACAAAGAAAAAAAATTATTTATTTTACATAGAGGTTGGTCCCGTCGAGAAAATCCCTGCCTAGGTATTATTAACCAATCCCTAATCTTAAAGATCACAGCTGTAATCTCCACTACCTGGCGTTCTAACGAAATAAACCTACAGAAAGTTCAAGCTAAAAGAGATAAATAAATAAATAAAAAAAAAAACGAAGAAAAAAAAAAACAGAGAAAAAAAAACCACTTATCTTACAGATCCCAAGCGAAAACAACGCATTAGCAGGCCGAAAAATAGGTTAGAGATGGTAACCACGTACTGAAAAAGTGATCTAGATCCAGGAACA
The DNA here is from genome assembly GCA_003550325.1 of Gigaspora rosea. Taxonomy (NCBI): domain Eukaryota; kingdom Fungi; phylum Glomeromycota; class Glomeromycetes; order Diversisporales; family Gigasporaceae; genus Gigaspora; species Gigaspora rosea. Next base: position 53,321 of record QKWP01000886.1, on the reverse strand, counting down.
AACTGAAAATAAAGATTAAATAAATAAATTAAAAAGAAAAAAAAAATTAATAGTATTAAATAAATAAAAAGCAGATACTTATCTTACAGATCCCGATTTAGTGAAGCAAGACAATGCGAAAAGTGTAAAAAAAAGAAAAAAATAAATAAATAAACGAAAGAAAAAGAAAAAAAATAAGAAATGAAAAAAAAGAAAAAAATAAGAAAAAAAATAAGAAACGAAAAAAAAATAAAAAAA
>QKWP01000886.1:0-28417 GCA_003550325.1 Gigaspora rosea | reverse complement strand
AAAAAAATAAAATTTTATATTAAATAGCGAAAACTTGTGAATATTGTATATTTAATAAATTAAAATATTATATAATAATAATAAATAAATAAAAATTTATAATTAAATTGCAAAAACTTGCGAAAACCTGTAAAATGTTCAAAAAGCATGATTATGTGAATATAATAATTATTAATTGATATCATATCAGATATATATCGATATATATCGATTAATATCGATATATATTGATTATTATTATTATCGATAGTAATCGGCAGGGGTGATGGGTATCGATATATATCTATTATCGATAAAAATCGGCAGGGGTAATGGGTATCGATATATATCTATCGATATATATCAATTATTATTATTATCAATAGTAATCGGCAGGGGGTATGGGTATCGATATATATCCTACAGTTAGTAATCGATATATATCTATATATAAAATTTGCTGATGGATTTGAGTGAATTCAAAATTTCGTTTCAATATAAGAGTATTTAGAATCAACTTATATTAATTTTAAATCTACCAAGATTTTATTCCCGATGTACAACATATATGCAGAATCTCGAAGAACTCTGATATAACTCAGAGGTTACTAAAAAAGGAGGACGTCTAAAGTGGAGATAAATCATATGACACATGCTACAACCGTGATTGGTCAATGATTGCAATAACTACAATTGGTTGAGAATAATACTACGTATCTGATCAATATTGCATCATTGCGCATTTTTTTTTATATTTTTTCTTGCAAAAAAAATTTTTTTTGATCTTTGTTAAGAGGCACGATTTTTTTTTTTTATAATGAAATATTTTTAAGATTCTTTTTTTTTTTTTTTATCGAAGGTTCTTTTTCTTTTTCTCATAAATTTCGTAAGTCGAACGATAATACTGTAATAACCGACAACCTGGTTTTTATAAAACACAGTACATGCCCGGCATTGTAATTTTTTTTTATTTTTTTTGAGAAATCATAATACATTATAGTTTTTTCATATAAAACTTAGCTGAGTTTAATATGCGCAATATAATTAACTTCATGGTTTACAAATTCTGGACATATGTACGTATCTGAAATTTTTTCAGTTATTTTTTCATTTTATAAAGTTTAAAGATACTATATTTTATTTTAGTGTATTAAAAAATTGGCAAGGAAAAAAAAGATGAAAAAACAAAAATAAAAAAAACTTTTTGCTTATGTATAGCTTGTCCGCTTATCCCTCAGGTATCACATCAGTTTTTCCTTTGGGTGTTACATCTTTAGCTTCCTTGAATGTCGCGTCTTCTACTCCTTTGAGTATCGCGTTTTTTGTTCCCTTGGGTGTCATGCCTTCTACTGTCATGTTGTTTACTGTCCCTTCAGGTGCAATGATATCAAGTCTCACACCAAATGAAAAGCACAACCATCTTTTTGATATAAACGGCCTTCTAGAAGTACAAACTGAGGACTTCGATAACAATTGGTACTATTAGTTTCAAATATCTGGACACAATGGGGCTCCTACAAGCATATGAATAGAGATATTCGAAAGGTTTTTGCCTGCTGTTTTACTAAGCACCGTGAGTCAAGTACTTAGCAAAAAGAAAACATTCCAAATGAAAAACGCTGAATAACAAAGATACAACTGCCAGGCCTATGTCTTGTGAAAATTGAAGTTTATTGGCTAGCCGCTTCACAAGTGGTTCAAATTAAACGATATAGAGACTCTCCCAACCATACACATACATTATCAGAATGTGACAGGGTAAAACAATCAAAGGTCGTCAGAAGTTTGGTTGAAGAAGAGGCAGTTAAAAATTATTCAGCTCCAGCAATTACGGCTGCTATTAAAGAATATGCAACGACCAAGCTAGGTCTTGGCACAAGCGTGTGTGAACTAAAATGCAAAAAGGTAACAAACATTAAATATAAAGTTCGTGGATCTATGGAAACACACCTTATTGGAGATTCGAATTTAAAAGCAGATATTTTAGAAGCCGAATCTCATTTAGTAGCAAAGGGATATCTTGTTGAAAAGTATGCTGTTTCTCAGCAATCCACTAAGGGTATTGTTTTCACGCATCCTGAACAGCTAAAATAACTTGAGTGACATGGATAGTTGACGCTTATAGACTCAACTCATAAAACCAACTGATATGACTGGCGCCTGTTCACTCTTTATATTTGTGATACTTACGGCTGCTGGAATGTGGTGGCTCATTTTTTTGTTAGCAATGAAGATAGTGAAACAGTTGCGAAAGGATTGTTGATAATTTGTAACAAATTTTGTCGCTGGTTACCTCGTTATATACTTTCAGATAATAGTAGTGTTGAGGTTAAAAGTGTTGCAAAAGCCTTTTTCGGTATAACTGCTGGCGAGCAAGTATGTCAAGTTATGCTTTGTGTTGTTCACACTATGAGAACATGAATGCAACGAATATACGAAAAAAACCCCAGAATATCATGATTGCTGCAATGCACAATGAACGAAGGTTGGCTGTGAAAGCCTTTTTAAAGAAGCTATTGATCATTGCTCTGTTTCTACAGTCAAGAATTATATTAAAAGGAACTATGAAAAAAATACACAACGTTGGGGTCTGTGGGCCCGTTAACATTCTCCTTTGCTTTTACAAGTTACAACTACAAACCCGTTGGAATCTTTTTATAGTGAATTAAAGAAAACAACGTCTTCATTGCACGGTTTAATTGGTGAATCAGTTTTTTTTATTTTTATGTAGGGTTTTTTGAGCGAAATACTTGATTATACGGATGTTGGGTTTTTTATCAAATTCAAGATCAGTTTTTTTTTTTTTGAACAATTTATTTTTTTAATTACAAAATCATTGTCACTTGTTCCCGCCCCTTTAGTATTATTATTATTATTATTACTTACCTGTCTTTTATCTTAGGTGCCGTACATAACATAGTCAATATTTATTGTAAAAAGAGATCCGAATCTGAATGTGCGGCATTTGACTTTCGTATCAAAAAAGTGTCTGCTTATGGTGTCAAAAATGACATCCTTGAAGAAATCCACAAGTTCCCCCTCCCATTTCAACACCTACTCATTAAAGAAGCATGTGCCGTAATGAATAGGATCGAGAAAGGAAAAGGTACACCGGGCTTGACCTCCCTCGATTGTCATTGCTTGTTCCACAATAGATACTTATTACCATGCAAGCATATTTTTCATGAGAACATGTATGGTAACAAGCTGTTAACTGCCGATATATAGGAGATGTTTCAAAAAATGTTTGAAGAAAGTGGATTTGAAGTATATGAGAGCCAAGAATCGTTTATAGAATATGTACAGACTGAACAACAAAAGAAGGCCGAGAATCGAAGAACTGCTATGATAGAAGTAACTGAAAAATACGTGATAGATATTGGTATGTTAAAGAGTCGGGAAATGTTAAAAGAGTGAAGACTTATATTTTTATGTTAGAGGCTTCGTTGAATCCAATTATATTACAATTTAATTCAATTTAATTAAATGTAAAAATTAAAATGATTAGATTTTGATATTTGTAAAAATAAAATGATTAGATTTTGATATTAATAAAAAAAATTTAATAGATATAATTAATACGGTACTTCCCTGATTGTGAAATATAATTATTGTAAAGGTTGTACCTGAGTGGAAAATATTATTTTATAGCTATAATAAATTACCCGTTAACCAGGTAATTTATTATAGCTATATAATAATATTTTCCACCTGGATATATATCATCATATTTTTATATTATTATTATCTCGTTTTTATTTTTTTCTTTATTTTAACTAACATTTGTTGATTTATCTCTCAGATTTTCTTTGTTATATTTGTAGTTGGAATTTTACTGGGAAATTTTGTTTGTAATTCAAGTACTTTATTATTTTATTTATTTGTATGTTTCTTTTTTAACTAACACATATTATTTTTTTTATTTTAGGTTTTTCTATTAGTAATTTACCATTAATTCGCTTGATAATCGCTAGTTTTATCTTATTCATATTAATTTAGTGGTAAGTATAAGGAACACTTATAAATCGAAGCATTAAAAATAAGCTATTCACATGGTTGTAAGAGTGTTGTAAGTACTTCTAATTTAATTTTATCATTAATTTAGTGTTCAATAATCGAAGTATTTTAGAATAAGTTATTCAAGTTCGTAAATAATTTTATTTTTATATGCACTCATTGTACTCATTTTATTTGTGTTAATTCAGTTTATTGCTGGTCATAAAGATGCAATAATAATGGGCTGTCATATTTTATTTATAAAATATATTATAAAATAATTTAATATTCGAATAAAAAATTATTTTTATTTAAAATTTTTTTTTATTTAAAAATTTTTATTTTTTTTTTTTATTTAAAAATTTTATTTTTTTTTATTTAAAAATTTTATTTTTTTTTATTTATTAAAAATTTTATTTTTTTTTATTAATTAAAATTATTTTTGGCCAATCATAACCTTTATTATTTGACCAATCACGGACCATGTCACATGATTTATCTCTGCTTTAGACAACCTCTAAAAAAGGAAATTTTGCATAGAAATTCATCAAACATTGCATTTTTATATAGTAAAATTTTGAATTTTGGTCTATTTTATACATCTATTCAGCTGATATTATACAAACTTAGATCTGAGTTGTATCAAAGTTCTTTGGGGTCCTATATACGTATACGTATTTGCTATTATTATTATTATAAACAGGACTGACAAATTATTTAGAGAATTAATATAGTATGATTCAGAAATATAAATACAAAAATTTCCTATAATCAAATAATTCATTGTTTATGGTAAGAAACACAGTGATTATAAACCAATTTGGGCTGAATTAATTCAGTTGCTACATATGATTACCTTGTTGCATATGAAAATATATTAAAAGCTTTATTGTCTGAAGAACATTACGGTAAAGTCATAGTGACCTGTTTGTGTGTGTGTTCACAAATTACAAAATTTGATTGGCTAGATCATGTATAATGTAAAAAAACAGCAATCAAAACAATCCAACTAATGCCTATTGGCTTATATTTGGTCCTTCGGACCCTAAATGGTTTTTATTTTCCTAGTAATACGTTAAAAGACACATATATTACAACATCATTATTTATATTCCTGGTTTTAGCATGACTGCATTACGCAGTTACCTTTTACATATATATACTGAATTGAACAATAAGATAAATTAATTTTTTCACGGCACTTTCGCATTTGTCATATACTAAAGTTTATAGATGAACTATGATTAGTATTGGTCATATCTTCAGACATCAGATATTTGTTCAAATTGTCCTGTACAAATTATTGGAAATTGTCCGTTGACAACTATAAATGCGCCTCATCAGACATTGGACATTGCTTTGGACAATTTGAAAATGTCAGATGTCTGATAAAATCATCAGACATGTAATTTGTACAACCTTGAATTTTTGGACATTAGACAATGTTCAATTTGTCCAATTAATTTAATAATTTTTTGGTCCATTGGGCATTGGACAATATCCAATAAAGTATTAAACGGGTTCATATTATTTCACCAACAATCACTTCACCGACATAACATTTCACTGACAAATACTCACTGACAAGTTTATTTTCTGACAGTTTGTTTCACCGAAGTTCATTTCACTGACAAGTTTTTTTTCAAAAAGCACACTAAATTTAGCACTAATTCTACCTAATCCTATCCTGATCCTAACGACAATAACCAGAATTACTTTGTCAGTAAAATGAGCTTCGGTGAAATAAACTGTTGATAAAGTGAACTTGTCGGTGAATAATTGTCGGTGAATTGTTATGTCAGTGAAGTGGTTGTCGATTAATTGATTGCCACCTGTATTAAACTAATTAAACATATGTCCAATTATATAAATTGGACATATGTCCAATTGTCCAATAATTTTATTGGATAAAATTTAATATATAATATAAAAATAGATGGATTTTCAAAAATTCAAATCAAAAAAATCTTACAATAATTTGGCTTAATATGAAAAATAATATAATGCCTTACAATATATACTTATTTGTCTAGTAAAGCTAAATTACTATCATATTATTTAAAAATTTTTTGTAGCATTTTATATCTATATATTGTTCAATAAATCATAATATCCATTTAAATCATTTGGACAAATTGGATATTGTCCAAATGTCCAAATGTCCAAATTGTCCAAATGTCCAATATTGTAATATGCCATCTCTGCCTATGGATATATGGGCCGAGTAGTACTGGTACCCAAGCACTACTTATATAATAAAGGGCCTGCAATTCTTAGCCCTACCCTGCTCTAGGGCTTGTAATTTGATATTCAAGTCCGGCCCTAGTAGTACTACCCTTAGGGTACTTGTAGGTAGCCCTTGCTTATGCAGAGGCCTACTTCTTGCCAGTTATCTTGTAAGATAACGCTTTTGGTTTGCATAGGACCCCGGACATGTAGTACAGAGATTATACGTTACGCATTTTAGCAAAAACCCCCAAAATTTGAAAAGCAAAAAATCAGTTTTTGGCAATTATCTTGGCATCCAGTGGTCCAATTTGAATGAACTTTTTTTAAAATGAAGCTCTTAGTGAGGCGCATCTAACAAAAAAAAAGTTCATTCAATTCTGATCACTGGATCAAAAGTTATTTAAATAAATATATTTTGTCGTTTTCAGCAAATTAGGTTAAAATTGGCCAAAATCCAGTTATGACCTATATGAAAGATGTCTGGGGTCCTGTTTGTATGTCAAATATACAAAGGAGTCCTTAAAAAAGACAACAAATTGACTTTTGTAAAAACTGCCTTCCTGTGTGTATCCTACTATACTTTAATAGTATAGCAATGCTCCAACAAAAACTTTTTGCTTTTCGTCTGTTGGAAAATTTGGTCCAGATAATTGTTAAGAAGAGTTTTTTTATCCAGATATATTTGTCAATTAGAGCCAGATTAATATATATACTATTTATTATATTTAATATTAATATAGCAATATAAGTTGATTATGTATCTGTTATTGTTTTTGTTAATCAGTTGAATGTAATTGGTTGTATATCACATGATGTGGCCCAACAGACAAACATTTGCTAATCAAATTCTTTTGTAAAGAGTCCGCTGCTTTGCTTCAAATTAATTAACAATTTTTTTATTCTATTGTTATTTTTTTGTACTATTATTATTTTGTTTTATGTTTATTTAATTATATATATATTTTTTATACTTTTATTAGTAAATTTGTCAATAAAAAATATCACAGAATTGATAAAGTTACTATAAAAATTGTGCAAAATATATAAATTAGTATAGACAGAATTAATCTATTATTGGTACAAAACATTACTGGTCTGAATATAAGGGGTATACCATTTATTATGTAATTTTTACTATGGATACATGGTCAGAGGTAGTGATCACGTCCATATGTTATATTAATTAATTAGAATTAGATAAAATGATACCATACATGGGTAAAGGTGGCTACTAAGTAAAAAATATTACATAATAAATAGCACGCCCCTAACCTGATAAGGATTTTTGCTTGATTGGAAGAATTATGCTTTGTATAACTATATGCTATACAAAATAGATATCACATAGGACCGGACATCTTTCATATAGATCATAACTAGATTTTGACCAATTTTGACCTAATTTGTTTAAAATGACAAAACTATATTTAACTAAATAACTTCTAATTCAGTAATCAGAATTGAATAAACTTAGTTTTGTTAGATATGCCTTACTGAAAGCTTTATTTTAAAAAAAAGTTCATTTAAATTGGGCTACTGGATAGCAAGATAATTTCCAAAAACTGATTCTTAATTTTTAGAGGTTTTTGCTAAAAAAATAAGGTATAACCTCTGTACTAGATGTTCAGGATCCTAGTGTCATATAATATATTTGCATTTTGATTGACTAATAGACCAGAAATACATAAACTAGCATTTTTGATCAGAAATATCTAAAAGCACCTATTTTACATATAAGTAGGGTCCGTAATGGGCCGGGTCGGGCCGGGTTTTCATAAACCTGACAAAATATTTTTAAACCCAGCTCGGGCCAAAGCCTAATTAGAAAATTCAGTATACAGGTCAGGTGGGCTATGACGGGCTTTGGATAAGCCCGGCCCGGCCTGTGGCCTGCATATACGTCCCAATTTCAGGAACTGTTAAAGCCAGGTTTGATCATATGATCGACAGCCCAACCATCCGGAGTCTGAGGTACCATATTATTTTATGCCGTCCAATCAAATTCAAGATTGATAATCTCATCAATATATTATATAAGGTATATTGGCGTGGTAAAGCAAAAAAAATACTTGGACATACCGATACCTTACCCTCGACAAAGACAAGGCTTTCTACAAAAGAAAAAATAAAAAAAAGGACGTTTCCGCTAGTGATTCTAGTCGAAATTAAAAAAATTTACTAAGCCGATTTTTCGACTCGGTCAGTCGATTTTTTTCAAAATTGGCTAGCTGATTTTATATACTCAATGAAAATACCTATATCAGATATAGAGTTACGTAAATGTGCATTTAATTTTTAACCGTACTATCTATTTGATAACAGACTTTTAATTTTTATTATATAATAGATAAAAACTCCAATACTTATAGACAATAGCGAAACGGGCAATAACAAATCCAGATAAGAATTTATTTTCAAAAATTTTTTAAAAAAATTACTCTAAATCAGGATAAGGGTTAAAACACTGTTGATTTTTTTTTAGAAAAAACAAGTCATGTACTGTATTAGAATGAAGGCAATTTCGTTTATTAGTAACTATGTTCCTGGCATCAGAGAACAAGCGCTCAGATGAAACTGAGGTTCCGGGAATAGCTAATAACCGTCGTGCTTGATATGCCATTAGGGGAGTAACAAAAATCAGGTGATTTTTTAGGGGGGGAGGGGGGTAAAAAAAAGTTGAAATTATATATAAGAACCTGACTATTTATATATTGAGGAAGAGGGAGGGGGGGTAGGCCTCTGATAAAAAATAATCAGGTGATTAATGACACTGCCCTTAAAGGAAGACTTGTTTTGTTATTATGCCAAAAGATTAACAGGTTTTGATCTTGATAGCGAGGATCGGAAAGATCATACTTAACCATTTTAGGCATGTCAAAATAAATTTTAAGTTCTGTTTCGACAGGACACGATTGGTGAGAGGTGTCTTCAANATATCTTCTTTCATTCGATGCTGCAATTCATTTTTTGTTGATTCAAATTTTTCTGGCTCAAAATTTAAATCTTTAAATCTTGGATCCAACATAGCTGCGATATATCCGTCTATTCCTGGTTCTTCCCAACGTTCACCAAATGACAACTCAATTTCATCCCGTACTTCGCATATAGTTGGGTGTGTAAGAGTTCTTTCTTTTTGAAATAGGTGTTCTTGTAAGATTTTAACTAATGGTAGCATCATTGAAAGAGTAGGGTAATGGTCTCCGCCTACTATAGTTGTAACATGTGCGAATGGAGCTAATAATTCAACAAGTTCCTGAATTCCTAACAAATCATTATCATTAAGAAGTAAGGTTTCGAGCGTTCTAGCATTATTTCTAACAATTCTTTCTTTGTCTTTTGCAAGATCGCTTTGTAGCTTTTTTATTGCTTCATAAAGTGCAAGTAGCCGTTTTAGTAAAAGATATGTGGAGTTCCACCTCGTTGTAGTATCGTTTGAAATTGGATCCAAAATCGAAGCATTTTGATTAGTGGTTAGTGGGTTTTTTGTTTTAGCAATTTCAAGTTGTATTGACCGTAATTTTTCTCTATATTTATCTTTTCCTGCAATAAATGAGTTAAGAGCTTTTGCACGAGTTATAAGGTCGGTTGCATACTTTAAACCATCCTTTATTCCTAGTTGAATGGTATGAGCTGTGCATCGAATATGTAAGATTCCTATATCTTTTAATGCTTTTACCATTGAGCTCGCATTGTCAGTTACACCTGCTATGCATTTGTCACTTAAATCCCATTTAGCTAATTCTCTTCTTAAACAATCTTCAATGTGTTATAATGTATGCGGATATGGAAAACCTTCAATTGTAAGTAAAGCTTCATACATTTTGAATTCAGGAGAAAGCCAATGTGCAGTAATTCCGATGTAGGGTTTGTGAGCTTTGGTCCATAAATCTGTAGTAAATGCGAAAATTTCTAACGTATCGTTAATTAAAATTTTTAGACTATTTTTAGAATACTCCATTGAACTAAACATTTTTTGTTTAAATATATCTTCACACGAAAATTGATATTGCGGTTCTGCTTCATATAAAATATTCTGAAATTGTTCATTTGCTAAAACGTTAAAAGACTGCATATTGTCAATTAGCCATGCCAAAATTCTAGAGATAATTCTTTTCTGTTTTTTTTTTGACAATGTACTTTGCGAGTAACTAACTCTAATAATGTGGGCTGTGATGAATCTAATTTAACAGGTTGTAATCATGTTTCTCTTTTACTATTTAAAGGTAATAATGAACCAGTTTGATTTAATCTATGCGATGATCAGCTAAATTTGTAGTACTTGTTGTTAATTCAAATATAGCTGGACACTGTTGAAGATTGTTACCGTCACCAATCCATGCACGGCATTTAATTTTTTTAGCAACTTTGTCTTTTATCATGTAAGTCCATACCCAGCTTTTTCCTGGTTTGGTTTTTTTATTTGTATTGTTATTTTGTTTTTTACTAATTTTTCTTTTATTAATAATATTTTTTTGTGATTTTGATGCTTGTGGGATTGTATTTTGAGCGGAATTGCATGGATTTTGATCTTTGTCTGAAGAAGGTCTGCTATCAACAAAACGTTCATCATCCAAGGAAAGTTCGTCATCTAAGTGTAATGGTTCATTATCCAATAATAAAGGCCGTTGTTCATCAGATAATAAGAGCGATTCTTTATCTGACAACCAAGAAGATTCTTCATTAAGCAATAATTCATCGTTAGAGAAATTTTGCAATGCCATTTTGTACACCAAATGCTAATAGCAAAAAAGAATTCGGAACAAGAATTATAAATAATTTGTAGTAGTTGGGCTTGGGTTGTAAGATGCCTATTTTTTTTACTTGAATTTTCCATACTAATTATTTTCATTTGCATAGCCATTGATGCAGGTTTTCCTATTTTGTGTTATTCTTCGTATTCAGAATTTAACCACAACTATGGATTCTATTATTTTACTTTTTTATTTAGCTATTTGGGTACAGTAAAATTTATGTTTAGAGCGTGGGAACTAAGTCATATTATTTGATAATAATTATTTCTAGAGCAAGAGATATACTTTATGCGAGTTAAGTCTAGTTATTATGACTTTGTGTGAGATATGAACCAAGCTGAATTTTTGGGTTCACAGATTAGATTTTAGTGATATTTTAGATATTTTTTATATTTAATAAATCACTAATAACTATGATTTCTCATTAAAATTTATTGCGCAAGATATGATGCAATTGTACAAAAATCAAGTAAAAACAATTATAATATAAATATGACGTATTGCATCTTCTATTTAATAAATTATTGAATTGCTAAATTTGTGTTAATTGCGATTTTAATATAGTAATTACAAATAGCCATCTGGATTTAATCCAGAATTCAAATATTCGAACCAGAGATCATTTTTTTTGGATTGGTCAAAGAATTTAAATAACGGAACTAAGGATGTGCCCAAAACTAACTTTAAATAATCTAGTGTAGACTCAATCCGGACTTGATTGAATTAACCTGTCTAAAATATAATCGAAACGCTAGTTACAAATGATAAATATAAAAGGAAGTTTATTTAAACTATAGTTCATTTAAAATTTTCAACTAAATAACTAAGCCGATAAAATTTCATCGACTTGGCCGGTTGAAAAATTTTGATTGACTAGGATCACTAGTTTCCACAATGTAATTTTCTGCAAATAAAAAACAAAAAAAAAAGATAGAATAAAAACGAAAAAAAAAAATAAAATAAAAAAATATAAATATATATCGTAGCAAAATATATACCATAGCAAAATAATGAGTTCCGGCAAAGAAAACTTTTCTCAAGGAACAAGCGTGGGGTTCCTACAACCAACAACTGAGTTAGTGGACTTTTCGCAGCAAATGTCTTCCATGAACACCATAGTAATAGAATCAACTACGGGTCTTATATGTGATCAAAGACGAACATTACTTTATAACATCCAACAACTATTCGAAGTGCTAATAAAAGAATTCGATGAAGAATAGTGGCCTTTAGTTACGAACATTTGGGTGAAGTATAGTTATAAAAACCTTGTTAATAGAAATTCCTGGAAAACCTTCATATGCCGCTTTAATAAACCCTTTGAATCAAGTACGCACAAAAAAGGTATTCCAAGCGAAAAACGGTGAAAAACAAAGATTCGAGAGGCAAACTTATGCAATGTGAAAATAAAAGTATTATGGTTTGTTGCCGAGCAAAGAGTGCGTGTTGAATGGTTTCAAGATTCCCCCGACCACGCGCATGAATTAGGTGAAAGTGATAAGCTCAAACGCTCCCAAGCTGTTAGGGTCTTGGTAGAAAAGGAAGCAGTAAAGAATTATCCTGCACCAGCAATAGTTAGTGCAGTTAAAGAGTATGCATCCGAGAAGCTGGATCTCTGTATGAGCATAAAGGACTTAAAATGGAGAGAGGTCGCGAATATAAAGTATAAAGTCTGTGGACCAGAAAATACCTATCTTATTGGTACTTCCGAACTAGCATCAGATATCCAAGATGCAATTTCGTTTTTAAAAAAAGAAGGATATCAAGTTGAATTGTACAAAATTAACAAATCTTCCGGGTTTGCTTTTGTACAACCAAGACAAATTGAAAAACTTCAACGCATGGATGCCTAACCCTCATAGATTCCATACATAAAACGAATCGGTATGATTGGCGTTTGTTTACGCTATACATTTGAGATAGATATGGGTGCTGGAATGTCAGAGGGCATTTTTTTGTTAGTAAAGAAAATAGCGAAACCGTCGCAGAAGCATTGGTCATAATTAGGCGATTTTGTAGCTCATGGAAACCACGTTATTTCCTAGCAGACCAAAGTAGTATAGAAGCCAAAAGTATCGTGGCGGCTTTCTCAGGTCTTCGAAAAGGTAAACAGGAATGCGATGTCATTTTTTGCACCGTACACGTTATGCGGACTTGGATGAATAAAATCTATGAATCGGAAACCCGAAGCAAAATGATCCAAGCCATAAATAAGTGAACAAAAATTGGTTGTGAGATGATCGTTCAAAAATCAATCAATGAATGCCCTCTTTCTCCTATTAAACAATACATTTCAAAATATTATTCGAAGAATACTTCCCAATGGGCCCTTTGGGCGCGTCAGCGTTCTCCGTTACTTTTGCAAGTAACATCACAAATGCTTTAAAGTCGTATTACAGCGAATTAAAGAGAACAACCTCACTTCAATACGGTCTAATTGGCGCATGTAATAAGATCGTCGCATTTGATTTGAAAAGACGTTCAGATTCAGATTACATCGCGTTTGAGTTTCGTGTTAAAAAAATATCAGCCATCGGTATTGACGATGATATCCTCAAAGAAGTTCATAAATTTCCTTTTCCAATCCAAAAATTATTAGTCAATGAAATTTTTGCTATTAACAATAGAATAGAGAAAGGTAAAGAATTACCTGGTTTGATTTCACTTGAATGCCACTGCCTTTTTTTTCGCAAATATATGCTTCCCTACGAACATATCTTTCACGAGCAAATATATGGTCCCAAGAAATTGCTAATGGCCGAATCTTGGAAACTATTTCAACAAATGTTTGATAAAGGGGGATTTGAAGTTTATGAACATCGAGAGTTAGTATGTTTAGAATCTCTTGAAAAAGATGAAATACAAAAAGCAGCAGAAAATTGAAGGCTTACAGTAAATGAGCTAATGGAGAGGACACGCAATGAGTATTAGAGCGTCGAAGAGAGTGGTAATGAAAACGAAAAGGCTGAATTTATTCAAATGCTAAAATTTTGCTTGGAACCCATTCTAAACAAATAAATTTTAAAAAAAATATAGTTAATTTTTTTTTAAAAAAAAGTAAATAGGTGCGTTTTTTTTTAAAAGAAAAATAAATAAATAAATATGAACGGTTGAATGATTATATGAATAATTTTAAACGATTGAATTTTTTTTTTTAATTATTATTATTAAATAAATAAATATGAAAAAAAAATACGTCCTCGAATTTCCGGGTGATTGGGAGTGATCGGTAGCAAGGCCGACGGTCGGATAGTCACGTGATCGAACCTGGCTTTAACGGTTCCCCCAATTTTGTATGACCAATGCTGATCGTACGATCAATAACATGATAACTAATAATCCAATATATGTATAGTACCTTTTTTTTAAATATATTTACTTTTGAATTATTTTCGCAGATAAAAGCATTTTATTTAAATAGCGAATTGAAGTTTTACTTAATTAGGTGTATTTTATATTGGATTACTTGATTTTATACCGGTTTAACATTTTATACCCAAAAACTTATTACTGTAAATTCTCAAAGTAGCGGGCTATTTTGACTACATGCGTTGAGTATGCCCATGGGTGTTATTTTGTATAAATAAGTTAATTTTTTGAATATAGGGTTTTCAAAATAATGCCTATGGATGATATTTTATAGAAAATATTTCTACAACGTTTGAATTACTAATGCATGCATACATATGTATGTTCATACATATATATATGCATACTAAGATCAAAAAGCCCAACAATTACCAAGTAGTATAGCCAAATATAACCAACAGTATCCAAGTGCTCTTTTTTTTAATGCCATAATCTGCCTACTTTTTTTATTTAATAAAAAATTACCAATAAATAGACAGGCTTCCTTCCACAATTTAAGCATATTATTTGATGTTTCCATTTGCACTTTTTGAACAAACTTTCTCAAGAAAAGCCACAAATATAACTTAGTTTACTTCAAACCAATTATCTCTTCTCAGCTCGTTAAACTGATAGGAATTTCTGAAATAGAAAATGATTTTTTAGTGAAATAAAAAAAAAATTAAAAATACATATAAACAAGACCATGCTAATTTGCCAAAAGCCTGTATTCAATTCTAAAATATTGTTTGCTGCTTGTCTGATACTTTCAAATTTTTGCTCCATAGTTTATTCCTGTTTTTCTGAGAAAAATTTCTACTAAAAATGTAAAAAAAAAAGTTGAGGTTATATTTCTTATAATCTAGACAAATAATTTGTCTTCTAATAAATACCAAGCTCTTGTTTGATTTTTGTTTCAGAAAACTTAACATAAAAGCTTTAAATTACCTGGTTACCTTATATAAAGACTAAAGGGACATTGCATAGTGAAATCTTAAATGCATTATAAGTGCCTTCTACGAAAACTCATTAAAACCTAAATACATACGTGTCCTCCATAAATGCACTTTCTCTTATCTTTCTCTAAGTGCATGTTGTTAGAGCTTTGGTTTCTATGGGCGGGTGCATTTAGAGATCTGACCATATAATTACGAATGTGTGATGCGTATATGCTTTTCATTTTCTTAACAAGCAATAAAAGATATATCTTTAAGCATGTATTATAGTCAACTACTACAGATCGAAATAAGGCAAATCGGGTTCAAATCAGCATCACAAGATACTAATATAAACCAGATTTGAAACAGATATTTGGTGCAAATAAGATACCTATAGGATACAATTCGGATTCATATTAGCTTACAAGACATATCGGCAAAATGATGGCTTAATAGATAAATCGATAGAGCTTATCTTATAGCTCTATCGATTTACCTATTGAGCCATCATTTTGCCGATATGTCTTGTAAGCTGATATGAATCTGAATTGTATCCTATAGGTATCTTATTTGCGCTAAATATCTGTTTCAAATTGGGTTTATATCAGTATCTTGTAATGCCAATTTGAACCTGATTTGCTTTATTTCGACCTGTGTACTATTTACATAATGAGACACAATATGAATGCATAATGAGATGCGCGTTATTTCGGGGCGCACATAGGATCCAGATATGAAATTTTTAAGGGTCATGATTTTTGAACGGGCTTTTTAAGGTTTATGAGCTTTTTATAAAGCCCAGCCTGACCTAATATTTTAGTAAGCTTGGTCTGGGCCCAGCTCATTATAATTACGGGCCTAAAAATGCTGGCCCAGCCTGGAACTTTTGCAAATCGGGCTGGGCTCGGGCCCGGGTAGCCTGGCCCGATTATGGACCCTACATATAAGCTTTAATATTTAATTAATTTTATTCAATTAATAAATGTTTCAGCTGATACTAAAGTTGGCTGATGCTGAAGCTTTGACCTATTTTGATATAAAATTTTAAAATTTTTTTTGGATATTTTTTTCGCTTTTGTCTTATAGGGTTAGGTTAGGGTTTGGGTGTAGATTTTATATTTATAGAGTATATGTGGATTTTAGCAGGGCTTATAATTTCCAATCGAGACTCCTGAGCTTTAGCATCAGGCAATTTCAGCTTTAGCTGTGACAATAAATATAATATTATTTTTTATTTTCAAAAAAAAACCTTTATAAAATTTTTTTAAAGAAACTTTTTTTAAAATTTTTTTAAAAAAATTTCTTTTCTTTGCCAATTTTTTTTTTTTTATTATTCAAATTTTAAATATAAATTTTATAAAACTTATTAATTTTATCTACTTTTAATAACATAACATTAAAAGCTTTTTAGGTTTAGACCACAAATAAGTATTTAAATATATTTAGATATAAGGTAGAAAGGGGTAATTTGTTTTTTTTTATTATTTCCTTCTGCTATATTATTATTATCTGATCCAATATTAGTCTATTTATGCTATAACTATGGCCAATACTTGGTCAGAGCATACTTATTGAACTTTTGCAATGTCCTAGGTTTTTTATTTTTGCAGTATCTTTGTTTTTAATATTGGATAACTATGGCTAGAACAATGATCCCAACAGCATTACCTGTTCAAGGTAAAGAATACTATTTTGTTTAACTTTTACTTGGAGGTGATAACTTTCTATTTTCTTATTATAGTAACAATTGGTATTAGGAAAAAGATAATTTGACAAAGTTAAAATAACTAATATAAAAACTTATATTAACAAATATTTTATTTTTTGTATTAAACTTTATATATGATTTAGAATTATTTTATATAAATTAGTAATATTGCATTTTTTTTAAAGTGACATTAAATGGAATTACTGTATGTGTCCGAAATTAAGCTACCTTTTTTGGCCAAAAAATTACACAAAAAATTATAAAGTAGCTTATTTTTGAAATATTGAGTTTTTTGAAAGAATTGAAAAACGTACTAATAAAATGTCCAAATGTTAGCAAATTTTTATTGTAAGTGTATTTTGATGCGCTAAACAACTTTACTTAATTGAACTTTTGAAGTTTACTTAGTAAGAAAAAAGTTTTATATGTAGCAACTGCTAACGAATTTTTTAAGATTTTTAAAAAAAACCAGGGGTAGCTTATTTTAGGTAGTAGCTTATTTTTGGACATATACGGTATACATTGTATCAAAAAAGTTAAATTTTGAGAGATAGAGATAATTTGACAAATTAATGATATCTCATATAATCCAGTGATTAGAATAGATAATTTTTATTCTATTCGATAATATGAATCAAATAGTATAAAAATTATCTAATTCTGATCACTGAGTTATGATATATCATTAATAAATGCTATACAAAAAAGATCTTTTAGAGGGATTTTGACAAAGTGTAAACCTGGCAAATAATCAATAATATCTTGTAATCCAGTGATTAGAATCAAATGAATCTTGTACCATTTGATTTATCTCATCGAGATGAATCGAATAGCATAAAAATTATTTGATTCCAGTTATTAGATTACACAATATTCAAATTTGTCAAATTATTCTATTTGCCCTTTTTATCTAATATCTAAGTTTTTACTCTTAACAAGCAATAAAAATTTTTGTTTATAAAAAGCTTCTATTAAATCTAATAAAGATAAAAGCATGGTCTCACCTTTAACATTATAAAAAAAACATTAAAAAAACTTTTATCCACTTTTAAATGTTACCTTTTGACCAATCTTCACTTTTCAAATATAACATTCTTGTAAAAAAAGCAACCTTTTTGCCAAAATTTTAATTTAACCTCTATATATCGCCACCAAATTCTACTACACGTGATCAGAATCCAATCACATTCAAAGATCAGGTGTAATATTAAACGATCAAACCAAACCTTCGTTTTCCCAAGAAATTGCATACTGACCCTCTGCGCATTAATAAAAAGTTTCCTTGAGCAATTTTACTATCATATATAATTGTCGAAACCCAAACCCTAATATAGGTCTCACTCTAATCCTAACCTAACATAAAGAGAGCTTAACGAATTTTGTTGTTGGTCACGTATGGGTGGAATTTTGGTGGCGATGTAGAAGAAGATAAATTACCCTGAAATGTCACATTTAAAAAGAGTGTGGCATGTAAATTCGCTCAAATAATTCCAGCCATAAGAGTCTGATAATATTTTTATTGGGTTCAGTTAAAAAAAGACGACTACTGTATACAAATATTAAAGCTTTTGTTAAAACACATTGATATAAGGGCAAAGTAATTCGCGCATTAACTTAAATTTTGATACTATAGAACGGTCAAAGATATTTGATTTCAGGTATTTGTAAAAAATATCTTCATAGTGTATAGAAAATAGTCATTTACTAAGTATTAAAAAACGCCTATTATCATTATTGATTCTGAGCTTTAATAATGGATTAGACTACATAAAACTACCGGTACATTTTTTATGCCGATACAAGAACGATTCAAAGAATTGCTTTTTTTCAAATTATTGTACAGCATACTCTCTTCTCTTTTAAATAGTATTGCATCGGGATACTACTCAATTGTAGTTTCTAATATTTTTGAAAAGTAGCTCAAATCAATGATACTGTTATACGATTAACATAATTAATAATAATAATCTCTTCCTCTTTTCACACAATTACTTCAGGGATACTATTTAATTTATCCTGGATTTTTTATAAAAGATTGGGGTACTGTATGCAGCACTGCTAATTTATTAATTTTGACGTGGAATAAAATCGGTCGCGCAACCAAGATCAGCCAAAATTTAAGCCGGCATTATCCATAATACTAGCCAACTATGTTAATACGTAGCAAAATTAGCATCCGGTTTATTGGTAAAATTTTAACGGGTTTATGCAAAATTTATCAATTCCGACCCATCTCCGACCCGGAATTTACTAAATTTTTCCAACTATGTATATACTAGTTGGAGCTACTTTTTTGATAGGGTTAGCGGTTTATATAAATATCAAGGTACAACCTGGTTTTAACATCATGATGGAAATTCGTTTTTATTGGTTATTTCTATTAATACCCGAATTTTTTATATTGTTTTACAATAGAAAAAGTGAACAAAAATAATTCAGTAATTTAGAAACATATTTTTCTTATAAGATCTTAATAATCGAAATTTCATTAAAAACGATTCTAATGATAGTAGCAGGTAGTGACATTACATTAACCATTTAAAACGAACGATATTTTTGGAAGTAAAAGTCCCGAACTTCACATGAGTTGTTAGTATGACATGAAAGATTGGGGTTTTAAATGCACTATATAAATCAAATTTATGCATGGTCTCATATTAAAAATGACTATCAAATGATTTTTGTAATAATTCCGTGATATTCATGATTATTCCGCGATAGTGTGATAATTAAAAGCTATATATATATTGATACCTGAAATCGACATGGACATTCTTTTCTAAATTCGAAAAATTTTTTTCCTAAGTCGAAAGCTTTTTGATTTGAAGCTTTTTTTTTTTTTATTATAAAGAACAGTAATACTGATTTTGAACTTGTGGTTAATGCAAGTTTGTAACTAATACTATATTGAAATAAATATATTTTTTGTTAAATAATTTGACGGTATGCTAAGTTTGAAATATGCTTGAAAATATTTTAGCTGCTTTTTCCTCCCGGGTACTTCTATATTCCTTTCATGGAAAGTATCTTTTTTTTGGCGCTTCACACGAATTTCTGCAAGTTCAAACGCAATATTCTCTTTGTCAATATTTCCTAGTGAAAGTCGTAATTTTGATTGTTTCATGTTCGATGACATGTTTGGGTGAGTTTTTAAGTCTAATTTGTTAAAGAGTCCCTCTACCTGTTGTTAATGAATAATAATATAATATATTTTTTCTTTAACAAATTCATATAATAATGGATAATCATAAATATTAGAAGTAGATATCAAACAAAATTGACGAAATTCCTTTTCAAATTCTGGATTGTTTAGCAATTCTTCACGAAGGCCAAAAGTTTTATCGAATACTTTAAAATCATTATATAGTTGTTCAGCAAACTTTATCTCTTGTTCAGTTGGCTCTAAAAGCTATGAAGTTTGCTTAACAATATAATAGAATGCTCGTGCAAATTCATGGCCGGAATTTCCACCAAAGCGACATATTGATAAAGGTAAATGCATCCATAGGGTCATCTATTTTACAAAATGCTCATATGCCTTATTTATTCCGCATTCTAAATTATCAAAAAGCTCACCAAAATCTTCATTATTTAAAGATTCTAGTGCTATCAAAAGTTCTTGGCCAAAGAATATGTAGAAATTTTCTTTAAGATCATTTAAGAAACTAATCCATTCATTTATCTTATCAGGCATTTTATGAGCTCGACGACCTGGTAAAAGTTGAACTAAGCGATTATCCAATCGAATGTGAGGTATAGTATCTGTTCCGACCATGAATTGCATTAATGGTTCATAAAAATATTCACCAAAGGTGACTAAACATTGGATTTGAATATTCAACTTTTTATTTAATAGCCAATCCCGAAACAAACGCCAGTCTGAGATATATGCTACTGGTGTGCGCCAATTTTTTTCAAGCATTTTTATAAACCAATTAGCAAATTCTATATGTTTTTCATGCTGCTCTAAATATTGTTTAGCAGTGCGCAATTCATAACTCCAGCAATCACAAATTGGCATTTGATATTGAGAAAAATGTAATCCGAATAAACTATTATAAAGATCTTGGATTGACTTTCTTTGATTTAATATTTAATGGTTTATCTTTATTACTTGAGTTGTATCCATCATGAAGATACCAGGCTAAGTATAATAAATTATATGGTTGTGGTTTTCTTGAAAACCCAATTCAAAATTCGTTAGAACAATATGAATTATATGCATTCCGCAGCCAATTCGGGTTGAGTTTAAATTTGCTTTTTTATTGAACTGAACAACTGCTCTCTTTTGATTTTCAGACATATAAGCCGTATTATCAGTCGTCCATGTCAAGCACTTACTAGGATTAAGACCATAACTTATAATTAAAGAAAAAACTGTATTAGCAACAGATTGGCCTGTACAATTATTCAAATCTTTAAGATCCATCATTACAACTGATGGTATATTTTTTTTGTTATCCCAGAACATAATACAAATAACAAAATTTTTTGTTTCTCCCCGAGTAGATTCATCAACAAGAATTCCAAACGCTGAACACTGAGCGACTTGTTTTATTGTATAATTAATTCCAATTTGTGAAATATCTTGGTGCCAGGTACTTAATGTAGGTACTGATAACTACCGCTTAGAAGATTCCCCTATTAAAAATTCATATACAAGTCACATTGATTCAACAGTAGCCTTTAAGAAAACTTGGCCAGTTTGTGAAATTCTTGTTGAAAGCCAAATCATTCTGGGTGAATAGTTATTATTATTAGTTTTGAATAATGCATTGATTTGTCGCTTAAATTCTATTTGAGAAATTTCTTTTGATTTGCGAATTAGAGAACGAATAGTAGAAATTCGATCTGAAACTCTGTTATGAAGATGTCGATTCAAAGCACCTAAGGATTGTGTTTTTTGAATTAAATTTTTGTTTTTCTTAATTAATTTTTTATTTTTAGTCTTTAATTTAGCATTTTCATTATTTAGATCCTTATCAGACCATTGGTATAGATTTTTTGTAACAAATTCAAATGCTTTTTTTTGAAGATAAGGTGAGATAATCTCATTAGCATGTTTTCCTTTTGGATATCTCATTATGTTAAATAAATTTAGAGCATTGGCTTTTTGTTTCTCAGGCATATTACGAATGGATTGAAACATCTGTTCTTCATTTGCATCAGCTTTTTGTTGCTCAGTTATATCACGAATAGTCTGAAACATATGTTCTTCATTTGCATTGGCTTTTTGTGATTCAAATAATTCGTGAATAGTCTGAGTAGCTTGGCATGTTTGCTCTTTATTTGTGTGTTCAGTTTCAATAATATTTTTAATAAGATTATGAATTTTGGAAAGAGGTAGCCCTATTTGATCAACTAATTTATGAATTTGATGAATTTTTTTATTGGAATGCATTTTTGCCATATGGCACTATTGTTTTTTAAGCTTCGGCATTGTGAAAGAAAGTTTTATGTATTTGATTATTTGATAATAAAGATGAAAAATTTAGTTTACTTCTAAAAACATCAGCTCCTTTTACTTGTTTACTTGTTTATTTGTTTATTTGTTTACTTGTTTACTTGTTTATTTATTTACTTTATTTGCAAAGACAATATAAATAGATATCGAAACAGGAACAAAAATGTTAGGCAAAAATGTATTTAATGTAGAATGAAAAAATAATATGTGTTAATTGGTCTAAACTAGATAGGTTAGTAAGAGCTAGACTGCTTCGTGATTAAGGATAAAGTTTGGGCAGTTCTATATAACCAATAACCCAAACCAAATTTTGCCGACTTAGTAATTGGGATTGATGCATTATTCATTCTTTTTGTAGTCATAGAGATATTTTAGATTCTTGGTTCAAAATTGGATTAAATTATATAACATTAGAACCAATTTATCAGTACTAAAATAATGTGCAGGCATCCGAATTGGGTGTGTAATTGGCTTGTATATTTAATTAAAAAGGCATAATTTTATAATTAGTAATTTACTAGTAAAAGGCCTTCAAATCTGATATTAAAGCCCAAATCAAAGCCTAAAACCTAAACCCCTTAACATTTTAAAATTATTCATAAGCCAAACTTAAATGCTGAACTTTAAAATAATAGATAGATTCGCAAGTATTAAACTATAATAATGTATCGTATTTATTAATAGTGTCTTTATTATTTTTCAGTTTAATGAAAAAACTCTCTTTTATATTAAAATATGCTATCCATTGGACCTCCACGTGAAATTTCTAAATAAATTAATATGTAGTATATCGAGGAGATACAATTTGAAATATGTCAATTTCTTATAAAAAATTGCCAAATTTCAAATTGTATCTCCTTGATATTCTACATATTAATTTATTTAGAAATTTCACATGGAAGTCCAATGGATAGCATATTTTAACATAAAAAAGAGTTTTTTTTCGTTAAAGTAAAAAATAACGAAGAGATTGTTAAATTTTTGTTGAGATTTCATTATTTTCATAGTATTTTTTAATCGACACAAATGTGATAATTACATATGTTACACAAAAATCTTTTCTAATTGATTTTCATATTGGACCACATATTGATTTGATTTACATCATATCAGCGGATTGAGCCTTTTTCAATAAACTGTTACACAAAATTTGCTCCTAAGTGACATTGAAAAACTAACAAATGGAGCACTTGTTACAACTAACAAAAGGGCTTCTTCGACGTCTAGACAAGTTAAAAAACCAAAAAAATCCAATAAAAGAGCTATGCTAAGCTGTAGAAAGAAGTACTTTTACCGTTTGTTGAAATACTCAGGTGTTTTAGGATGGGTTGGGCATTGTAAGATGGGTTGGTAACTATCAAGGGTAAATTCGGATGCTAATTTTCAAAAAAATGGCCTTTTTAATCTACTTTTGGCTTATAATTAAATACATGAATTTCATAATGTTCTACGTACTTAATTATAAATGCAAAGCTGGTTAAAAAGGCCGTTTTTGTGTAAATTCGCTCTATAATAAATTTTCGAGCAAAATTTTTTTGATAATCCTCGATCATGATTGGTCGATTTACCCAACTATGCCGATCCGCTGATATGTAGCGCATTTAAAACCCCAATGAAAGATCGTCGCAGATGCACCAATCAGATCTCTTCTAACAATGACTCTCTACGGCCATAACTCTAACCCTAACCCTTAACGTAAGGTTTTATTACTTTAAAATTTTTTAAAATTCGATTATTTTCTGTACAAGATTAATCTTTAAATTTTGGCCAATCAGAATTACCGATGATCAGCCAATAAAAATGAAATTCCGCCTAGCAGTTTTTCAGTTTTTCACAATGTCAGTTTCTTCAAATTGGCAAAAGATTAAAAATGTATGTTTTCGATTATCCACTTTCGTTTATTATTGCTAATTTTTGAACTTACAAATAGAAAATCGCACAAGAGGGTACACCAAATAAACCAAATAAGAGTAAACGAAAGCGTGAAGAGCCAATACCGATATCTAAATCTATTAAATATTCAAAATCAAGGTAAAACGCTCTAGGTATCCTTAAGAAATCGGTCTGACCATTTGATTTTTATTAATAAATTGTAATTTTTGGTATCAATTATTAGTTCTAAAACATCTAAAGAAGAGGTGTCATCCATCAATAAGTTATGGTCCGATAATATTGAACAAGATTTCGACGATTCTTTAAGAATCGAAAAGTTAGACCATCAGGCCAAGTATATATATTTATGAATTGTTCTATAACTATTTTGCGCCATGGCGCTGAATAAACTATATTTAGAATTGGAAAATACATATCAATCGATTGCGAAATGGTTGGTGTTGGCCCTGAAGGCGAAAGATCTGTACTTGCTCGAGTAACTGTGGTAAATTATCATGGTGTAGTCATATTGGATAAATATGTGCGTCCAACCGAGTATGTCACTGATTTCAGGACTGATGTTAGCGGAATTACCCCAAAGTCACTTGTTAATTGTAAGTTCTCTAAAACATGTTATTATTAATTCTCATCTTCTGAATTATACACTTTTCATTCAATACTTAGCATATGATTTCAAGGATGTTCAGTTGGAAGTGGCGAACATAATAAAAAATCGGATAGTTGTTGGTCATGCTCTTCACCATGATTTTAAGGTAATAGTATGTAGCGGTGATTTACATGATTATAAATTGATGTTTTAACATTTCTTTTTTAAAGACACTAATGCTAGATCATCCACGCAAAATGAGACGTGATACTTCGATGTACGCGCCATTTCGTCGAATTGCACGGGGAAAAACACCTTCGTTGAAACGATTGGCGAAAGAGGAATTAGGTATGACTATTCAAGAAGGAAGGCATTCTTCGGTAAATATATAATTTGCATTATTGTTGACATTATGTATTAAAAAGTTTACGTCTAATTAAATGTATAAATAGGTTGAAGATGCACAAGTATGCATGTTATTATATCGTAAACATAAAGGCCCATGGGAACAAATGATGCGAACAATATTTAAAATTGGATCAAAAAAATCTGACCGGAAACAAAAATAAACAAATAATCTATATTATTTTTAAATAATAATCGAACAATTTTTTGTTTTATACCAAAACAGACGCACTTGAGTGAATTATTTCAATTACTCACAATTGTATACTAGTTGAAATCTATCGTTATATTCTATACCCATAATTCGTAGATTGTGTGGGTCAACATAAAAAGGTGGAATGCATGAGCGTAGTTAATAAATTGTGGGATATAACTTCTAAGCAAAAGAATAGGGCTTTAATCAGGAGTACCGAATAATTGATTGTGAAGGCAATTAATTGCAATTATTTGATAATTGATTGGTGGCGCAGTCACAATTAAACAATTAATTGCAATTTTTGCCACAATTTGTAAATTTGATAACTTACTGATCTTGACATCAAAATTATCAGAAATAAAAAAAGTTTATGATTTAATAATTTGAAAAGGACTACAATACTGTAAAACAAGTGCCTATTCTATTAACGCTCTTAGCATAGCATTATGTTGTGTGTAAAGTCTTAAAAGGCCTTAATTCTTAAAAGAGCTGCTCATTCTTCAAAAGTTGCATCACTTTTTAAACGAAGGAAAACTTTTTTCGATCTTGTGAGATTGATTAAAACACTAAGCAAATTTTCATCCAATAACGACCTATGAATTTATTATCGTGTTCAAAAGACCAAGACAATTTTCAATCTTTTTCCAAAATAGTTTGAAAGAAAATGAAATCATGCACATCGCTGAAATTTTTCACGATTTTGTTCACGATAAGACGTTTTAATACAATTAATTTTGTTATTAACAAAAATACGTCAACCGAATATGAAAATAACTATCATATTGCATCTAATCTATTTGATATACGTACGCGTTCTAATAGAACTACTAAATATAATAGAAACTAGACTAATTATTACAAGCGTGTTCCACGAAAAATTTTGCCTTTTAACAGTCTATAATATCTATTACTGAAAAAAAAAACCTAAAAAATAAAAAAAATGATAGTTAGTATAAAGATACTAAATAAGACAATCAACTCAGTGAATACAACAGCATATAAAGTTCTGACGAATACTTTATATAACTATACTCCACACTTTCAATGCTGAATACTCCCAGATTAATTTCACGTTTCGTAGAAATATGATCTAAGAATATTACTAATGCTTTTGGTAATACTCACAAAAACACTAGCCTTCGTAACATGTTTGATATAATTTCACGATTCGTAGAAATTATATCAAAAAAATGATACGGACCCACGACTCTCTTTGACATTGCTATCCTGGAGAACACACAGGATAACAGCACAACGAGCCCATGTGAACCCTATTCGTAACGTATTACAGAGTTCATAACGCCCCTTCTGTATCTCAAATGACGGTATGAAATTCGTCAGGACGTTAGGCGAGCGATTGAAAGCATGCGAATATTAATATTTTTTTTAAAGTATGAGGAAGGTACATAACAAATCCTTTAAGGATAAGTAGACCTCAAGTTTGTTAAAAAAAATATTAGTTGCGATACTTTTAAAAAACAGGTTGAGGAAGGTTCATAACAGATCCCTAATCGGGATAAGTAGACCTCAAGTCTGCCTAAAAAAAGTATTGGTTTTGACACATATATCAATTGATACTTACTTTTTAGAATTGCAAGCTCGCGGGTTTTGAAAGTGGGTAAAGTAGTCTTAAAAAAAGGTGTATAATTAATATGAATGTCAATACACGGAAGATAATACGAAGAATACGAAGTAAACATGTTAATACACGGGCAGTACACGGGCAATATGAAATAAAAAAAATACAGGAGGAAAACAAACGTCAGATTGGTTACTTTTTTGTAGATCTACCCGTGATTGCCGACAAATACATAATTGCTGCATCCTGTGAAACGCGAACCCTGCTAATAGCAGTACCCACGTGCTATAAAAATTTAATATAATATTTTGATTTTGGAAAAGTAGGTCAATTTCACTGATTTATCGATTATAGCAATTTCAATAATTTATAACGGTTTGTAACAAGTATATTATAAAAGATCAGATTCGATTACGCCCTTTTCCGTGATTAAGATAATTCGATTAAATTAGATCCGAACCAATATAACGGCTAAATTATATCCATAACGTGTATCATATCTGATATGGGCAGATTGAACACATTGGGCATTAGCAAGAGACACCCCAAATTTTAATTTGAACCTCATATTTTCCTATATTCGATTGTCAAATGTACAAAACAATTACTTGATTATGTTCTAATAATTTAAAACTATAGCTTAAATAATTTTAAGAATAAGGATATAACGAATAAAAATTTCTTCACTTATGGATTTTATTTAAATGTATGTGGTAGGGAAAATACATCTTGAACAATGCTTATAGCAGCTTCTTTGTTTTCAAATTTGCACAACCATTTTTGTGAAAAACCATTTCCAACTTTATTCCATATTTGATTTGTAAATTCTTCCCTTATGAATTGATCTTTCTTGTCATTGATCTTGCTGTTGATCTTGCTGTTGATCTTTTTAAGGAGTTATTTTCAAAACCGTAATAACCATAGTAGCATCATCAGCGAATTATATAAATGTAATCTTACATAAGTTATTATGGCCCGAAAACTTGCACAAGAATTACGAATCGACGCGAAATATTTTGCAATTTTCAATTACGGAATATTATGAAATACATATGTAAAAAATTACACAATATTACATCACAATAATTCGAAATAAATCGCAACAATGCGCATTTAAATACCCCATGACAAGGACTATCGATAAAAATAGTAATCAGTAATAATCAGCTAATTAATACTATTATTTTTAAACATTTTACAGGTTTTCGCAAGTTTTCGCAAGGTTTCGCAATTTAATATAAAATTTTATATTTCTTTATTTATTTTTATTTATTATTATTATTATAGGGTGTTATTTTATGGCGATGGGTCGCCATGGCGACCCTATATGAATAGCCAATCAAAA
>QKWP01000885.1:170522-195012 GCA_003550325.1 Gigaspora rosea | reverse complement strand
CTTAATATGCAGGTTAAATATTTGTTGCAAAGTTGACCCATCTTTCCACTGAAGTGATGTACATGACGTGCATGTCATGCTTTTTTTTCTTTCATTTGCTAATAATGCTTGAACTTTTTAATCCTTAAGTCCAAAAAGTGCAAGATGATCATTATTTTTGCACATTCCATACTTTTTCCAAACGATAGTTGGTGTTTTACCAACATATTGACATATTTGATTTTGGCCTTTAAAAACCCGCAAACTATAGTGATCTTCCAATATCTGTTGTAAAATATGATAGGTTTCTGAATTACGATATATTACTAAAGATGATGCATAGCCTGGTCCAGCAAATAGAAGATCTTCCCGTGAAGAATATCCAATACTTGAAATTATTACAGAAAACCTGTTAATTCGTAAATATAATGAAAAAAATGAAATATCGGCTAGTAATTCTGATACAATTTCATTGTCATAAAACCCATATACTGCTAATCCAGAATATTCTGTTTGATTTTTAAACAACTCTCGATATATAAAGTTAATGGTGGCTGAAGGTGTATCCTCTATATTACTAATTTTTTCTTCTACCGAGCATAAAAATTCTGGTTGTAAGGGGTTAGAAGGCCTATTAACAATAGATAAAGTAAAGTCGTAATTATTTATTCGGGTTATTACATTCATATAAAGACGTAAAGGAAGTGTTCGTATATTATCCTCTGTAATTTTTAAATTTGGAATCCACCAATTATTAGAGTATGGTCCGTAATGAAGATTTGAGCTTATTTGCCCTTTGTTTATGAGTTTTATAGTATATTTTTTATTTCTTGACATTTTTAATTAGAAAAATGTTCACTATTCCAGTAATAAGTAATTTTTAATATCAAATGCCCGCCGTATATTACTATGTATTGTCGATCATTTTTTACCCTTTAATCACGATTTTCTACTTAACCATTTATTTATTATTATACTGTATACAGTACCGTTTTTTTGCCTCAACATTTAAAATCTTTTCTTTTGATGTATATTAATTGGGGCTTGGTGTGAGCTTGAGCATTTACAGATTCTAATAGGTTCTCAACCGGAGAATGAATAATGATCTCTATTTCAAAGAATGGATAATTATGATAATAATGATTAATTGCCCAATGACTGAAATGAATCGATCAATTGTACTTTTAACAGCTTCTGATGTCAATGAAAAAAAAAATTTTCGATTTATTAAATTGAAAATAATCGAGTTCTTCAAGCTGTTGATAATTAACTTTTGACTTTTAGTTTCAGTGGGGCACAAAAGTTTTCCTATTCTAGTGATTTGATTCGCGGGTCGATCACCCGCGTGGCTATAACTCGGCCCAGTTACCTGACTCACAAACCTGTCTTGGTGCACTAATTAAAAATGACGGGAATGAAATTTTACATATAATAGGTATCACTCTAACTCTATAGCTTCTAATGTTAAGACCCTAACCCTACCCTAACCCTAAATTTTTAATTTCACGAACTTAGTTTATTTTTACGTTGAATTTTCTTTTTAGGTTTGTACTACTCGCACAAATAAGTAAAGCGCCTGACTCACCCGGGGCAATCATGATACAATTCCATGATATTGTAAAATACTTCTCCATTACAGTCAAAAAAAATATTCATTCCCATTAACCGAATTTTTAACGCATTCATTCTGATCTCTTAAAAAATGTGTTGGATAACAATGAAAGAAATTCGAAATAAAATTGACAACTTATTCCATAGTTAACCCAAGCTTCCATACTTTCCCCCAGGAAACGAAATGTAAATGTAATTCGCGTATATCTCTCTAAAATCTGTTCTATGCTGACTCATAATGTTTCAGGCTACCATTTCAGATTGGGAAGAAAGTTCCAGTAAAAGAATATAATGCTTTTCTTGACCGTAATGAAGCAATCGGGTACAAATTTTATTGGAAAATAAAAACGTGTATATTATTGAAATAGCAAACCCAGAACATGAGGCTATTATATCATATCTTTTTAAACGGTTTGATTTACCCAATAATGGTGTGGATGTTGATCCGCCAATAGAAGTTTATGGTCAATCCTGTAAGAGATTTTAATTATTAAATTTACTTGGTATTTGGTTGTAATAACAAACTTCATTTTTTTTCTCCAGATCATTTTAATCCAACTGGCTATGGTGATAAAATTGCACCCAATGTCGCGATCTGTCCAAGCGAAGTACACGTTCCACAGCCATCAATTCCTCAACCTGGTCCTCCCCCTAGCAATGTGAATGTACTTTGAATTTGTATATAATGTATATAATATTATAATATTACTTTTTTTTAATATTACTGTGTTAATTATATGTTATATTATATAGATGCGTAATCATGCAAGAGTGGTTTGTGAAATTGCCAATGCTCAAACCATTGCTGAATAGGAAAAAAGATGTGAAAATTGGATGCACGAAAGATATATACGATGTGTATTTGGTATTAAGCTTGGAAAAAAAATAAGTCACCAGGACCAAGTACATAGATCAATGATTGTATGTTTAACTGCCCGTTTTATTATTTTAACTATCTTGGAAATTTATTTTTAACGGGTCTTTTAATATTAGACTAAGTTATGGACGCGCCAGGCACTAGCTGGAAGTGTACTATCAACCAACCTAACTTTAGCGGGGGCAGGAGTACATGTTAAAACGGTAAGATGAAATGTTTAATTTATTGTTGCATTCTCGCCAGTTGGCTATAATAATATTTGTAACATAATAGTGGGATTTTGGTACCTTGCTATATGGTACGTTTACACCAACCAATTGCATTAGTGCAAATCTTCCTGCATACCAAGTAACTATTCCAGTATTGGATATTTTTTGGAACCCTCCCATTATGAATGGAGTTGTAAATGAAGTGAATTATATTCCAACAGTTCCTCATGGTATTGTTGGAAATAATTTTCTCATAGATTTATATAGCATTCAACACTGGGTTTTTAAAATACAAACTTGAAACTATATTTTTAAAATCACATTACTGTGTATAAACCTACGTGAAAAAAATTTTTTAGTTGTGTAATCAAACTTAACCGTATACTTTGCATTACATAGAGAATTTTTTTTAAATGTTATTAAAATAGTATTAGACAATTCGCTAATTTATCTTATAAACGCAATAATACATATGCTGATTATTTATCAGTTCAATAGTTCTTGAGATATCATCAAAAAATATTTTATCGATTACACAGAAACATGTCCAGCATGTAATGAAGAGTATAAAGAAGATGACGTGAAAGGTTGGTGAGGTGCTGGTGATTATTGCGGTAAAGAAACTTATCGTCTATTGTTGTAAGAGAACTTTTAGTGGAATCCCCATAGTAAATGTAAAAGCGAAAATTAACTAGATATTAATGATCATAGATCACAAGATAAATTCTTAAAAATAAAAAATGGTGAGGTCACCGGACCCCCTTCTTTATTTAATAATTTTTTTTTGCCGAAACGACAATATACAAATAAAAAAAAATATATTTATTTATATAATAAAAAAAATAAAGAGGCACCCTTAATGGGCTTGATTCAACATTTCCATTCGTTTACCAGAACAATTTTTCTCTCCAGGAATCATAGTTCAGATCATCTAGATTAATGCAATAAATTGAGATTTTTCAGTTTTACTAAAAGTTACACTAAGCACAGTTAATTGCCTTTAACTTTAGCAGGATTTTACTTACAATTGGAATTAGGTGTTCTTTGGCTAGATCTTGGATTAGGCGGTGTGTCTTGAAAGTGAATTCAGTTTGGATCTTTAAATGGGATATGACAATGCAAACTATATTCAATAAATAGATATATAAATGAGAATAATTAAATGTTAAAAATATAGCAAAAGAAAACTTGGCATTGAGTTTATGTTGATAATAGTGATATAATATTCAAAAAAATGCAACCCAGGTCACCCGACGGGTGAACCCGCGGGTTACCTGGGTTGATCAATGGGTCTACTCGTGTGCACGGGTTACCCGTTTGACCCGGGTCAGATATTTAAATATTCAATATGCGTTAACGAAATTCTTATTTTAGTTGTTACGGCCTTTATTAAAGACCAAACTTACCAATTTTCATACGTATGTATACAGTCAACCCTTCATATCTAATACATGCATCCTCCATACGCACTATGTATACCTTTTCTAAATGCACACTAATCTTCTGTCCCAAACATATAGAGCACTTAATAAAATGTTCTTCATAAACGCATACCTTCTCCAAATGCACATTTTTAAAAATTTTGTGTATAGTCCTAAAGGGGTGCATTTACGGAGAGTTAACTGTATAATGAGCAGATTCTTACAAATGAAGATTTAAATATCTCTAAGATTTACTCTACCTTCTATACATTAAGGTTCGTAATTGCAAAGTGTGACTGATCTGTTTAAGCAAAAAGCTTGAAATACATTAAAATAGATTGCGAACATACTAAGTAGGGTTGTTAATGGAGCACTCCAGGTTATAATAAAACATATTCCACTCCGGAGCACTTCAGGAAAGGTTATATGTTTTATTATAATCTGAAGTACTCCATTAACAACCCTGATATGAAGCTTTGGTAAGTAAACTTGCGAAATCTTGAAATAAGTCAGAAATTGGTTTTTAGCATTGTTCAAAAATGCAACAAGAAATTTATATGATTATTTTTTTATGCAAATAAAATAGGTTTTATATAATTTGCTTGTGGTATAAATCTAAGATAGCTTACTCAAATAAAAAATGAAAATTAAGACCGTCTCTATCTTCAGTGAAGCCCCAACAGTTACTATTCGAAAGGATCCAAAAAGATCTACAAGCTAGAGTTATTTTGTTTAGAAGGTAAATTTTTTACTTATACTATAACTATAGAACTATGTATAATTACTAATGGTCGAATGTATTTGACTTAATATCAAAAACTAACAAAACAACCCTTTTTTTTAATAATAAACCTATTTGCTGAGCCACGTATATAATGTTTTAGAACTTAGTATAAAAATTTTTAATATTTAATAAAATGAAGTTAGTTATAAGAAATAAAAATGCGAAAAAGTTTTAGATTACAACAAACTTTATGTAGTTTAATAGATTTTTTCACAATAAACATTAATTAAAATACAATAAATTATAGATTCTAGATCTCATTATTTATAACGAATAAAAGAGGCTTTAGAAAAACATATATGTTGAAAAAAATATTTTTGGTCCTTTTCGTTCTTTATTATAATAATAGAGTTAATTTCTCAGGTATAATTTTATTGCCTGACTTTCACTTGTAAAGCAATAATTTGTTACTCCCTGTGCTATAATTAGCTGTAATTATTTTATACGTACTGTATGTATGTACGTATGTACTTACAATTCATATGAGCTTTAATTGGAAAAATTGGCCTCATATTTGTTTCAAAATAATGCACATGCACGTTAGTTAGAAAATCAGATTTAGTAAAAAAAATTAATTATCTCAAAATAATGCCCATGCACGTACTCTAAATAACACGCATATACTCAAAATAACACACAGATGGGCGTTATTACGCAAAAATATAGTAAATAAAAGTATATAAGAGCCTCGAGCTCGCCTCAATAAAAGAACTCAAATAAGAGTTGACAATTCATTTTGAGTTAGAGTTAAGAACTCAGTGGAGTTCGAAAGCTTTAGAGTTCTATGTTGTAAAGTAATAACCTTCGAAATTAGAGTAGAATAGAAGTGTTATCATTAGTAATTTCCCCGATAGACAATCGAATAAACTGTTATTATTAATAACCTGATAACCTCCCGATAAGTGAATTTGTATTAAAGTCCAAATCCCATGACCTCATATTAAAGTCTTGTAACGTATTCTAGAGCTGAATCAGAATTAAAGTTTGCTCTGCTACCTCGAATCTGACGGGTCAACGCGTGGGTTGACCCGTCAGATTGACCCACCCATTCCACCCAGGTTGCTACAACTCAACCCGGGTCACCCACCCAACCGCGGGTGACCCGGGTGGCTCTAATCCAGGTTACATTACTAGTCTCGTGACAGATTCTAGAGCTGAATCAGAATTAATTTCGCCCTGCTACCTCAAATCCGATAGGTCAACCCCACAGGTTGACCTGTCGGATTGACCCACTCATTTCACCCGAGTTGCTACAACTCAACCTGGGTCACCCACCTACCCGCAGGTGACCCAGGTGGCTCCAACCCGGGTTATATCACTAAAGCAAATTATAAAAAGACAGTACAAAAGCAGTAATTTAATGGCTTAAAAAAACAGATTTTTGGACATTCTAGCATGGGTAGACTTGGCCTGAGTAACTAGGATCAAAATAGAGCTCTAGATTATATCACGAGGCTATAATATGAGGACACAGGATTTGGACTTATCGGGAGGTTATTGGTCTATGATAATAACAGTTTATTTAATTATCTATTGGGGGAATTACTAACAATAATACTTCTACTTTAATTTCGAAGGTTATTACTCTGCAACATTGAACTCTAAAGCTTTAAACTCTACTAAGTTCTTGCTTTTCAGACTTCCTTTCTTGTGAAGACAAAAAATATCATATTTATACTTTTTCTAATTCTACTCTCTATTTGTTCTAACAAGTTATCAGGTTTGATATATCAAACAGGTTTGATATATCAACATATTTAATATATGGGGTGAGTCAGTAGAAAAGGAACAAATCATTTTTAGTAAAGTTTTTTAATTTTAAACTAAAATATCTTGACAACTATTTAATTAAATTTGCTAAAAATTTTTTTATTTTAATCTTGAATTAATATTGAATTAAAATAAAAAAAAATTATTAAATTTATTAAGATAGTTGTTAAGATATTTAAGCTTAAAGTCAAGAAAACTTTTATTTAGAAAAAATTGTCCCTTTTCTACTAACTCACCCCATATTTGATATATTTAATATATTCAATATATTTGATATATTTGATATATCAGATATATTCGATTAAATATATCAAATTGGAATTTGTAGATTATATCAACTACATTAATTTTACTAAATATACATATTTGATTAAAAATAAATTACTAAAAATAGAAACAAGAATAGAAGAATAATAAAAATAAAATCAGCATGACTTTATATCATTACAATACTTTGGTCCTACCTGTTATTTTAGTGATATTACTTCTAACGTGCTGACCAATCAAATATGATATATATATCACATGACTAGGCATGCCTAATGGCCAAGCAGCATGCCTATAGGCATGCCTCCAAGGCATGCCCAAAATGCATGCCCATGCCCTGTGCCTCAAACCTTAATTGTGAGAGACTAAATGAACTCTTCATATAAGTATCACAACTATACACTAATTAAGACTAACTAAAATCAACTAAACTACTCTAACAAGCGTAGATAAACTTTGTCCAAGTAACTAGGGTCGAATAGGCTCTAATATAAGATCATGGGATTAGAATCGATGGTTAAGATTCTTAACGATGTTATGTGATCACAGAGTTTCTAAAAATCAATCATGGTAATTTAGCACAGGACAACCCGGCTTTTGTTTAAAGGCAAATATTCTTTTGAAAACTGGAGTAAATGGGCTTAAAAAATTATAAATTGATCAAATTTTAGCATAAGTATTAAATATTTTATATTTTGAATTATTGTTGACTTTAAATTTTATAATTTAATCAAGTTTTAATTGTTATTTCCACCAATAAAATTCAAATAACCCAATAGGTCATTTCATTCTTGAAATAACCCAATGACTAGCCATTGGTCATTTGAGTCACTTGTATTATTTCAGGTCATTTGCCATCGGGTGCATCTATGTATACACCAAAATTTGATGATAAACCAATCAAATTGCGTGAATTTGATCATCCTGGATCAGCCCGAAGAAACAAAGTGAAGAACAATGAAAAACATGAAAAATACACGAAACGGCATCTTAAACACACCTTGGTGCATTAATAAAAAGTGTCAGAAAGACGATTTTGCATATATAAAGCTTCTCTAACTCTACCCTAATATTAACTAAACTGGTCTAACTCTAATTTTAGTTAAAAAACAATAAATCAAATTTTGGTGTATACATAGATGCATCCATTTGCCATCACTGAATATGGGGGGTAACTAAGTCCTAAGCTCAGGACTGAGCTATAGATGGTAGTAAAATTCATTTTAATTTTTTTTAATTTCAACAAAAATTTTAACATTTTTAATATTTTTATAAAACAACTATTGTATTTGATTAAGTTTAGTTTTAATTAATATTTTATATAATTTAAATTAATTTTTAATAGTAAAAAATTAATTCACCAATTTCACCAATTTTAACATCAACTAATTTCAACAATTTTAATAAAAAATTTTCATTAAGAAAAGTAATTTCACCGCCATTTATAGACTGAGCTATGGTTTATATATAGGGAGGGTTTGCACTTAGGGGTGTGCACTTAAGGCGTGCGACTGTATATATTTACTGCACTACATTACTGCGTCTGGACACGCGTGTCCAGTTTTTCTACTGTAATAAAGTTCTTTTGTCTATCGCTATTAATCGATTTTTAATTGTTTATTCAAGATTTTTATTCACTGCAGTAGGACCCCAAAATATACATAGATAGGTCAGGTTAAATAGGGTTACTAAATAAGGAAACATCAGCAGAAAAAACTTCAAAAATAAGCAAAAAAATTACTATAAATAGAAAAGATTTGCATAAAAAACCTCAAAAATAAGCAAACACATACCTGACCTATTTATGTATATTTCGGGGTCCTACTGCAGTTATTTTTTATAATTTGTTTGTAAGACAAAGTAGGTTTATATAACAAAAAATTTAATCACGTATATACATATATTATTTTTTTTCTGTTAATAATATATAACAATGAAAATCTGAATAACATACTCACATGTAAAAAAGACAAAATTACTTCGCAACCATCATTCACATCTATAATGTAAAATATACAAAAAAAGTAGCAGAGAAAATATATAGATGATGTGAATATGATAATTCTCTAGAAAGCAAAATTTCATCTGTTATATCCTTGAATAATTAAATAATAAATATACGCCTTATTCTGTTAAATCTTAGCTCTATGTATTTTATTCATCTGTCAGTTAAACAACCCAATATATTCTCTGTATTTATATTTTCGTGTATAATATGGGGCACATGCACAAAGTTCCATTTTAACATTTTCTAAGACGTAAATTACCTAAATAAATTCGGTCATACTCATATGAAATCATGCAGTATAATGGAGAATAGCATTACTTAGCTAAAATAAAAGTTTAAGATATTTTTAATTATTATTAAGTAAAATTTTTAATTTAACTCTAATAGTATTAAAGATATTTAGCTTGAAATATTGCCAATTCTAAAATTCTATTATAAAATTTTCAAAATATTTTTTATAAATTTTTAAATTTTTATATGTTCCTGTCTATAAAAAAAATTTTTGCTATTATACAAAGTTAAAATTTTATTTATAAAATTATAAAAATTTTAATAATTAAAGTTATTTTTTAAACCAAATTCTACAATTTGAATCAAAATTATATGGGACTTATGCTTAGAATTTTAAAAAGTTAGTCAATGAATAAAGATAAAATTTTGTTTTTTTTTAAAAAAAATTGATTTTTAAAAGTTTTACTATATAGACAACTTTATTTTTTTTCTTTTAATTTAAAAATAAATATTACTATTTTATAATCCTTATTTTTAAATATTAATATATAAAATTTTTTTAAAATATTTTAAATTTTGATGAAAATAGATCAGAAACAACTTTTTAATATTTTAGCAGCTAAATATACCTGCCAACTGCTGACGGTTTAAGGGATACCAATTTTCAAGTAAAAATTTATTGGAGAATCAGACATACCAGAATGATGATTTGATTATTGAAAATATGTGGAATCACGACTTTGTAGGACCGGCCATTGATTATATACTGCATGGCATCAAAATATGCCGAAACTGGTACCTATTTACTTTTATTTTATAATTACTCGCCCTTTTGTACAAGTGTTAATCATTTTATTGTATTTTTCTGTAGGGATAATAGACGGATTGAGTCAACCTTAAACATACGATGCAAATCAAAAATGAGAGATTTTCAAGGTTATATGCGGAGCGTAACTTAGTGTTAACACCTCTATCCGGATTTATATATCCGGATATATACTATATCATATGATATAATATGACATAGTGTTTTTATATCTGGATATAAATAAATCCGGATTTAAATTTAAATCCGGATATATACTATGATAAAACCGGATTAATCCGAATATAAAAAATATATTCGGATAGAGGTATTAAGCTAATAAGCCATATAATTATGAGATAATATTTGGAGAGACATCGTACGGACCCAATCACCCGAATAATTCAGACCATATATATGAAGATCAGCGAAATTTAGTAAAACTTCGTTTGAAAGCATTTATACTCTTTTTCATGGACAAGATTATAAAAAACTGGAAAATACAAATATATTTATAATCCAATCCCATAGTAACTATTATTTCATGAAATAATAATATATTATTATATATACTAACTTTAACAAAATATTCATTAGGTTACTTTTTGACCCTTTCGATTATGAAAACTTTACCGATGCCTTATTTAAAGAAGATTGCCATCTTTTAAATTAGCACTTTCCAACTTTAACATCACCAATAGTAGAAGATTACAAAAAATTCTCCAAGAATAAACACATTAATAGAAAATCAATTAGGAAGTACCGTAAAATATCAGCCGAAAAAGAAGATAAAAGACAAAAAATAAAATAAAAATGAGAACATTTCATCCTAATTAAAGCTCTATCTTTCGTTCTTTTCTAAGTAATCTTTTTTTAAAGGATATTAAATTTGATAAAATAACCAGAGTAAAGTTTCCAATTGTATTTGGAATTGTTTACCTTTTTATAGAATTCGGAGTTTGGAAAGCCTTTATATACCTTTGGAAGCCGGTCCAAATTCATTAGAGTATATTAAAAATATAATTAAAGTATTATTCAATTATCAAATTTTAGTTAAGGAGACAGTTAAGAAAATTGATAGCATTGATGTTGAAATAGCAACGCTTTTAGAATCAGGTATAATACACAATTTGATCTGACTCAAGCTGAAATACTGATTTATGAAACTCTATAGTAATACGATCAAGTTTTAGATTAAAATTTCGTTATACAGTCAACTCTCTCTAATCCAAACTGCTGGGACTGCTTTTTTTTACTATATAAAAATTTGGAAAAGTTCAGTTTTCAAAAAGTTATATATGGATTTTCCGAACTTTATAATAAAATTTACAAATGTTCTAGGAGATTTTGTTCGGTTTAGAGAGAATTTAATAGTGTTCAGTTTAGAGAGGTTCGAATTAGAGAGAGGTGACTGTATTGGTATTGCAAATCTTGTAAATATAATGATAATTAAGCAAATCAGGCTTTTATTGTTTTAACTAGCTATTCTTTGTGGGTATTTGCAGATACTATTAAAATAATCGTTGTGTATATAAGAGAACTAACATTTAACATTATAAGTGACTGTTCCCTAATGAAAATTTATTTTTACTGCATATACCGTTCTGTACCGGAACACCTGATTATATGATTATCAGAGCAAATGTACCTCCTTCTTAAGTAAAAAGAAATAATGACACTTTGTACCTAGAACCTTTGTTTTATGAAATAAAAAACATTGCTGATTATTTTTATTTTTTTATATCAATAAAGCTGGCCGTGGTGGCTTGATTTCCTATACATAATCAGTTTGCTTTTGCATGTGTATTTCATGAATTTATTTTAATATTTTAATATCGATGTTACATAAATAATCAAAAATTTTTTCAGGTAAAAGTGATCTTTATTCCAAATTGGAATGGACACAATGTTTTATTTTGAATATATCTCTAATTTTATATAAAAAATGGCAGATTCACGAACTACAATTACTTCACTAAGAGAGACCAAGCTTACAGTCGAGATCAGCGAGCTTAGAAAGAAGTATGCTGAGCTTGAAACTAATCAATGTTGAGAATGCAAAAATAAAACAAACTTTGAAGGATTATGAAGCTAGGTTTGCAAATCTAGAGCATAAAGATGAAGAAAAGGCCATTCATATTGCAAAGTTAGATGATGAAATTAAGGAAATTAAACAATCTTCAACTAATACCAGTTATATCGAGAATTCTGACAGCATTCCTGAACAATGCCAACCTATTCGCACAGAAACCAAGTTATTGGAAGATAAAGAGACGGATAATTTCTTGGATGAGGCATATAGGAAAAATATTAGTGTAATTAAATAAATTCTCAAATAAATTAATACTTAGCTTCAATCAAATATTAACTGTTAAGTAGCGATTACACAGCTGGTTTTGGCAGGTTAAGTGGAGACTATTGAGGGTTATAAAAAAAAAGAAAAAACAGACTTGAGGGCATTAATCCATGTTGGATAACTATATAATTATACAATTATACTTGAATTGGTTATTAAAAGTAAGCTTTAGTAGTGTCGGTACTCTTATACGGTAATTTTGGCGTTGGTTGATTTAATGTCTACCAAATGTCTATCATTTAAAACAAGTTTATTACCTGTATTTATTGAGGAGGTTTTTATTATACCAGAAATTTCTACAAATTAGCTTGTTTAAATCAGAAATCTTCGTGTTCTCAAATAAACCGATTTAATTGGCTAAATTGTTTTTAATTATGGTATTATACCTATATCCTCTGTGTATTATATACTGGTAGTGATATAACCCGTTAAAAAAATGCAATCCGAGTCACCCAACGGGTGAACCCGCGGGCCACCCGGGTTGATCAACGGGTCCACTCGGGTGCACGGGTTACCCGTTTGACCTGGGTCAGATATTTAAATATTCAATATGCGTTAACGAAATTCTTATTTTAGTTGTTACGGCCTTTATTAAAGACCAAACTTACCAATTTTCGTACGTACGTATACAGTCAACCCTTCATATCTAATACATGCATCCTCCATACGCACTATGTATACCTTTTCTAAATGCGCACTAATCTTCTGTCCCAAACATATAGAGCACTTAATAAAATGTTCTTCATAAACGCACACCTTCTCCAAATGCATATTTTTAAAAATTTTGTGTATAGTCCTAAAGGGGTGCATTTACGGAGAGTTAACTGTATAATGAGCAGATCCTTACAAATGAAGATTTAAGTATCTCTAAGATTTACTCTACCTTCTATACATTAAGGTTCGTAATTGCAAAGTGTGACTGATCTGTTTAAGCAAAAAGCTTGAAATACATTAAAATAGATTGCGAACATACTAAGTAGGGTTGTTAATGGAGCACTCCAGGTTATAATAAAACATATTCCACTCCGGAGCACTTCAGGAAAGTTATATGTTTTATTATAATTTGAAGTATTCCATTAACAACCCTGATACGAAGCTTTGGTAAGTAAACTTGCGAAATCTTAAAATAAGTTAGAAATTAGTTTTTAGCATTGTTCAAAAATGCAACAAGAAATTTATATGATTATTTTTTATGCAAATAAAATAGGTTCTATATAATTTGCTTGTGGTATAAATCTAAGATAGCTTACTCAAATAAAAAATGAAAATTAAGACCGTCTCTATCTTCAGTGAAGCCCCAACAGTTACTATACGAAAGGATCCAAAAAGATCCACAAGCTAGAGGTATTTTGTTTAGAAGGTAAATTTTTTACGTATACTATAACTATAGAACTATGTATAATTACTAATGGTCGAATGTATTTGACTTAATATCAAAAACTAACAAAACAACCCTTTTTTTTAATAATAAACCAATTTGCTGAGCCACGTATATAATGTTTTAGAACATAGTATAAAAAAATTTAATATTTAATAAAATGAAGTTAGTTATAAGAAATAAAAATGGGAAAAAGTTTTAGATTACAACAAACTTTATGTGGTTTAATGGATTTTTTCACAATAAACGTTAATTAAAATACAATAGATTATAGATTCTAGATCTCATTATTTATAACGAATAAAAGAGGCTTTAGAAAAACATATATGTTGAAAAAAATATTTTTGGTCCTTTTCGTTCTTTATTATAATAATAGAGTTAATTTCGCAGGTATAATTTTATTGCCTGACTTTCACTTGTAAAGCAATAATTTGTTACTCCCTGTGTCGTAATTAGCTGTAATTATTTTATACGTACTGTACGTATGTACGTATGTACTTACAATTCATATGAGCTTTAATTGGAAAAATTGGCCTCATATTTGTTTCAAAATAACGCACATGCACGTTATTTAGAAAATCAGATTTAGTAAAAAAAATTAATTATCTCAAAATAACGCCCATGCGCGTACTCTAAATAACACGCATATACTCAAAATAATGCACAGATGGGCGTTATTACGCGAAAATACAGTAAATAAAAGTATATAAGAGCCTCGAGCTCGCCTCAATAAAAGAACTCAGATAAGAGTTGACAATTCATTTGAGTTAGAGTTAAGAACTCAGTGGAGTTCGAAAGCTTTAGAGTTCTATGTTGTAAAGTAATAACCTTCGAAATTAGAGTAGAAGTGTTATCGTTAGTAATTTCCCCGATAGACAATCGGATAACCTCCCGATAAGTGAATTTGTATTAAAGTCCAAATCCCGTGACCTCATATTAGAGTCTCGTGACGTATTCTAGAGCTAAATCAGAATTAAAGTTCGCCCTGCTACCTCGGATCCGACGGGTCAACCCGCGGGTTGACCCGTCGGATTGACCCACCCATTCCACCCGCTCAACCCGGGTTACATCACTAGTTGATAATAACGTGAATTCCAAGTTTGATTTTGTCGATAATCTTAAAACGCCATTTCAAAATTTTCAAAATAAGATATTTCAAAGGTTTTAGCCTAAGGAAAAAACATAAATAGTATAAAAAATATGAAATAACAAAAATTTTTTATTAAATAAAGAAATTAATTAAATTGTAAGATACAAATGTTAGCTTAGAAGTGAAAACTATCTTTTTTCATAAAGCTTATAGATCGTCATAAATTTTATATGTACTGCCCTGAAAAATTTTTTATGACCGTTAAGTCTTTAATAAGCAATAATGAAACTAATCTTTGCTTTCTAGTATACATTTTGTCTTTTCGTAGTTCAAGATTTATTATAACTATAAATATACAGTATCAAGAAAGCATAAGCTAAACTATATTAGCGTTAGTACCCTTTATTTACGTAGTTATTCAATTTTGGGATTATAAACCACGGTATCAGCTGTTCTAACTTTCTCTTCATGTTTGTGCTACGAGTTAAACCATTCAGGTTTTTTTTTGGATAGAATAATTATCCACTTTAACCGACCCCCACTTTTAGAAAAAAAGGGTTGAAGGCATAGCTGTTGATTGTTAATGCGATTGTCTGGCGATCGAAATAATGCACGAACATCCTGAAAATGTGGTGCGTGCACCATACAATAAGCTTATTTTTTGAAACCATTACTCAGCTTAATTAGAAAACTTTTGAAGCCTTTGCTCAGAATAAACATTTCTATATATAAAAAAATAAAAAAAATACAATTAAGTTAAAATAATTATTGAAATACACTTTGGCTTAAACAAACAATAGGCTTATAGGTTAATTCGTAACCCGGGAACAGCGACACGAAATTTTATTCCTCCGAAATCTGTTTTC
Organism: Gigaspora rosea; assembly: GCA_003550325.1. Taxonomy (NCBI): domain Eukaryota; kingdom Fungi; phylum Glomeromycota; class Glomeromycetes; order Diversisporales; family Gigasporaceae; genus Gigaspora; species Gigaspora rosea. The sequence goes on along the minus strand of QKWP01000885.1, from coordinate 179,360 downwards.
CGTTAGAACAACATTTGCCTGATTGGCTGATTTAAATTGGTAACTTATACATTTTTAAAGTACATATGTAGTCTTTGAAAATGTAACAAAAAATTACTGTTAAGAGACAATCCAAAAAAACTTAGAAGCGCCATAATATATGTTTTAAATACTGGAAATGGCCGACAAAAAAAGAAAATTGAAGCGTTATGTATAAAATTAAAACTTGAAGACCTAATGTATATCATTTATAATAACAATAAATTTATGCTTATATGTATCCCACACATTTCTTAATATTATAGGACTAAACTATGCATTAGACTAGTAAGCGTGATTTTGTTTCAGTTAAGTAGTAAAGTAGTGAGTCAAAGATGTGTATAATGAAGGTCGCAATAGCTGAAAATAAATAGACCGATTTTTTGATATTTTAACCAATAAAAATCGACAACTTTATGAAAAAAATGGTCGAAAGTTTGGATTTACGTACGTACATGGAAAATGTTTAGATATTGGGTTTATTTGGGCAAATTGGATCCAATTTTTCGTGTCTCTGCCTGGGAATTCGTGACAACGGGGTTTCTTTTCACATAACGTATGTACGTACAGTACGTACGTACGTACGCACAGTACATACATACGCGATGCATGAAAATTTGCAAAATCTAATATATGTATATGAGTGTGTCATTAACCATTTTCCTGATAAATATAATTAACTATTTCAATTTTTCTTGAGCATTGAACTCGGATTTCCAATTCATAGGGTATCTTTTTTATGGAACGTTTTCTTGAATGAAACATATTCATCTGGACATAATTTTCTAACGTTTGAATCGTCAATAGATACATATTGATACACACAACTATGTATATATAATTAAATTTTCAATTAAAAAATGGGTTGAACAAGGTAAATTCATCAACCAAAGATTAATTTTATAAGTTATGCATACTTTTGAAGTTACTATAGTACGTCCATACATACTCTATTTACATATAAAGATCATATAATTTTGTTATATCTATCTATAAAGTATAGGATAGTTGACGAAGCTCAAGGTAGAAATATTTTTTCACATTCAAAAGAGATCTAATCAAATTGAGTTTTCACTATAGCTGATTACTATGCCTATAACCTGGCACACATTCAAAGAAATGCTATGAAGCTTAGTCATGTCAAAGCCACCCGGACTAAACTTTGTGAAGTCTAAGGGTGGAGTAAACTTAAATTTTTAATAGTCTTTATTATTTACATAAATAGAATAATAGTTGCCATACACAATTTCTTGGATAAGTTTTCTGGTCTCAAGTTTATGAATTTTTAATCGCTGCAAAGGAATTAGATCCAAAATAGCCAAAGGACTTTTGGATTTTGATTCTAATGTGATTTGGTTATATTTGTTTATATGGCTTAGACGTTCTCAAGCACTCCATCAATAGACTCAACAAAGCATTTGATTGCCCTCATCGAAAGATTATAAATATCGATGGAAAGTTCGTCAAACTACGGATAGAAAGAAAAATATATATATTTCGAATTTAAAAAATTCAAGCTATGATTTGAGGAAAATTCTGTTCATTAAAAAAATAATTATAATTATACTAAATGTTATTACATGCTTCAAATTTTTTTTTTGACACGCTTTAATTCAGTATATTTTCTTATAATTTATTGAAAACCACAAACAGATCGAAATAGAATTCTTTATAGTCATATGCGCAAGCATATATATAAACACATTTAATGATCTATTAAATATTGAAGATTCGTGTCATATTTATGGACATTTTCAATCATCTTAATCAATGCGTCGAAATGCGGTAATTAAATTTTAATTAGTGCAGTGATGGAAAATATTTAACTGCTTATCTTCAAGATAAATAAGGGCAGAATGTAATTTGTTGCATCTAATAAAAAATTTTTAAATAGTGAATCATTCCAGTCAATAAACTTTTTACTTTTTTTGGGGCACTGGAGTATTAAAACTTTATAACTATAAGAGTAAAAGAATTATTACTTAGGACGTTCTCAATCACATTAATCGATGATTCAAAAAGTGTCGGGAAAATAAATTAAGCGGATCAATTGTATTATTTATCGATAATGGAAATTAAATAATATTCAATTTTTTTTTTTATTAGTAAAAAAAATATTAAATGCAATTTACAACTATTTTACAAAACCATCTTTTTTATATCCTTGGTCTGACAAAACTTGCAATCGGTCAGGAATCTAAAGAGATCACTCAACTAAATTTATCATGGATCCTCATTCTCAACGTCAACGAATTACTATTTCTTGATCTATCGTTGAAAGGGTGTTAATATAATGATTAACCAAGCACAGATTACTAGAAAATCGCATCTAGTGAGATGTTTGAAAATTGTATAAAGACAAGTATAAAGGCAAGTACTTTTCGTCCTGTCTTTTCACGAGAATAGGAATTCCATGTTTCAATCTCTATGATGTTCCTTTCATTATTATCTACATTAATAATATATAAATGTTACTATGCACAAGAACTCTCGATGTATTACGCATCACTTAAGTCACGAATAAAGCTACTATAAAGCTAAACTATATTGCACTCCAAACCAACTATGACGATAAATAATATAAAAAAGGATTTTTTGATAAGCTATATTAAAAATAATATATATAATCCTTTATCTGTGCTGTTTTTATATTAAAGAAACACGTAAATGTGTATATATATATTTCCCATTTTAGCCTAAAATAGAAATATTTTGACTAAATGATCTTTAACATATTATCTAAAATAATATAAGTCTCAGAGAACGAAATCTTCTAAATAAAATTATATCTATCCTCTGACTTATAATTAATATGAATATTACCACATTTATTTTCTAATTCAAATTATTTTAAAGATAATTGCAAAATGAATGAGAGGTTATTAAACTTATTTCTAACAGTTTCTAACAAAATACTGTTAATTTCTTAAAAGGAATCTGAATGTAATTAAGTTCTTCTTCAATTTGTTTCCAAGTGACTTTTCCGGATTCAATGGGAATGTAAATTCTCTAGTTCGATAGAATTCCATTATATAATAAATGCTTCACTATTACGATCAAAAAAATATTCGGTTTCATTAATTGGATGTCTCATACATTTATTTGATCTTGAAACATTGTTTCAAGTAAAGTTTTTGGCTGTGCTGTGAGAATTGATAGAAAGGCTTCATGCTATGCCATAAAAAGAAAAAATTCACATATATATAAAAATATAATTTAAAAATATTTAACCATTTATTTATTATTATACTGCATACAGTACCGTTTTTTTGCCTCAACATATAAAATCTTTTCTTCTGATGTATATTAATTGGGGCTTGGTGTGAGCTTGGGTATTCACAGATTCTAATAGGTTCTCAACCGGAGAATGAAAAATGATATCTATTTCAAAGAATGGATAATTATGATAATACAGTAGTCATAAATTCTTTGATGTTTCCATTTTAATCCTAATTCAGAAAATGTTTCAACAAAATGTTTTTCAATCTGTTGCCCATATTATTCAGAATACCAATATCACGTCCTTTAAATTGGCTAAGATTGTTACCAACTGATAACAAAAATTTTATAGGCAAAGGTTACATAATTACTAATGATTAATTGCCAACTACTGAAATGAATCGATCAATTGTACTTTTAACAGCTTCTGATGCCAATGAAACAATATATATATATTTTCGATTTATTAAATTAAAAATAATCGAGTTTTTCAAAGCTGTTGATAATTAACTTTTACTTTTAGTTTCAGTGGGGCACAAAAGTTTTCCCGTTCTAGTGATTTGACCCGCGGTTGACCCGTGGGTCGATCACCCGGGGTGGCTATAACTCGACCCGGTTACCTGACTTACCCGGGTCAATCACTATCCTGTTCGATGCAATTCCATGATATTGTAAAATGCTTCTCCATTACGGTCAAAAAAAATATTCATTCCCATTAACTGAATTTTTAATGCATTCATTTTGATCTCGAAATATTATTATTCTAAGTAAGTCCAGACCAATTTAATTCTTCAACATAATCCTCTATTTTTAAAATTTACATGAAAGAACATCATTTTAACAAATCAAATTGCAGTATTATCTACAGCCAATAGAATTTATGTCCCCACTCTTACGAACTATTCTTTGTTACATTAAAATGAAAAACCTGGATGAGCTATAAGATTTTACAAGATTATACATAGCATAAAAATTCCGCGGGCACGTGATGATCTTTGCTAAATTTCATTGGTAAAAATCGAAGATCCTTTTTAAAGTTTTAAAATTTTTTAAATTTCTATCGAAAGTTTCTCATTAACCTCTTAATAAATCTAACGAATTTTTTTTATTTTAATTATATATCTCTGTAGAATTAAAATAAAAAATATTTATCAAATTTTATTCGGTAGTTATGAGAAATATTTTAAAAAAGTTGAATAATCTTAGAAAATTTTATAAGGGTAAAATTTTCTTATTTTGAACTTGATTTGAAGATTTCTCAACGACTGACTACCTACCCAAATTTGATGAATATTTTTTATTTTAATTCTACAAATTTGTAGAATTAAAATAAAAAAAAATTCATCCCATTTGACTAGGTAATTGTCGAGAAATCTTCATTTAAGAATAAACAAAAAATTTAACTACAGCTTTTTTTATAGAAGTTAAGTATTGAATGAATATTTCAGGGTGACAATCTATCCAAATTTGATGGAATTTTTTTTAATTGTATATATTCTTGGAGGCAAAATAAAAAAAATTCATCGAATTTGGATAGTTATTTGTCGAGAAATATTTATTCAAAATTAAACAATCATAAAAGAAAAAATTTTTTATTTTTTCGCCTATGCGATATATTGCACCCTATAGGACTAGTAATACCAGTTCAAAAAATTTTACAAATCACGTGACATAGTAAATCAATCAATGATATATATCAATATACATACTTTTAAATTATTTAATAGATCACACTTCTTATTACTAAGGTAATGATAAATAATGAAAATTGCTCTGTCGTTCCATGATCTTTCTCTCTCTTTTTTTTTACATTTTTTGTTAAATGTAATGAATATTGATCATAAAAAGAAAAAGAGCAACCATTTTAGAGGTACTGTAGAGGTTGGTACGGGAAAGAAAAACTTTATCAGAAAAAATAACAAAATTGTATTATTATGTAACAACTGCTGAACCTCAGTTAGTAATATGAGTCAAATCAAGACAAAAAAAAAAGGACAGAGAAGAAATAAAACAACGTCAAGATCTTGCATATACTCAGGATCACTAGTTGATGTCTTATTAGGTTTTTTGGATCCTTATGAAGATTTTGACAATGCTGAACCATGCAAGCAAGGTTATATATAGATATTGTTGTCTTTTCTTAATTCCTTTATTGATTGTATCAAAATGACAAATAAAGATGAAAGTAATAAACTCATTGCCTATCAAATAATAAAACTTATTTTAAAAGCTGATGGGTTTATGTATATTTATCATTCATGTGATAAACTAAAAAACAGTTTTTCATTCCTTTTTTATTGCAATTGTAAGTATGAAAGAAAACCTAAAAATTCTCGAATTGAAGATATTAGTAAATAGCAAAATACTGAATCCTGATTACCTCGATATGAGTGTGAGAGATTGGTTCTTATTACGATTAAACGATCTCATAAGCTAGCTTATATTCGTATTCACTATCTAACACATTCATGACCTCGATCAATTGTAGTCTATTTTGAAATTAAAGAGTATATTTGACGAAATAATTTTTTAACAATTCTTCAAATTTATCATAATATAAAAGCCTCAGGTTTAAATGGATATACTCATGTTATGCGACAACAAATTTATTACTGTGTAGACAATTAGGGCTTAACGAATATAAACTATCTGAAGACCAAATAGAATCAACAATTCAATACCTTTCTCAAAACTCTATATGTAAATTAATTATTTACAACCTATGATTATTGCATTTTTAACACCTTTATTTAACGTTTTTCTTCAAAAAAAATTATTACAATAGTTGTTGATGCAATGTCCAATACTAATTAGATAAAGTATGAACTTTATGCAGTCCTTGGATTATAGAAAGGACTGGGTTCCCCTTATTCTATTTATTTCTAAAACCTGATCAAAAAGAAAAATGCTCAGCAATTCTCTTAAATTGGTTTTATTTGATCAAGGAGTTATATTAAAATCTTTTAACTGACAAGGATTTTTCTCAAATTACATTGGCACAAGCTATTTGGCCTCATGCACAAGTTCAATTGTATTATTGGCATGTTCTTCAGGCTATTAAAAAAAAACTTTCCAGCTCTGGAATTGTATGTTCGATATATGATGCAAGTGAAGCACATAAAATTTGCTCAGAAATCGATCCAACTTGGCAACCAGTATTAAAAAATCAAAATGTACTTGTTAATCTTTCTTTAAAAAGTAATGAAATTAATAATACAATGACAGATAATAAGCATCAAATCTTTTGCAGAAAGGATCTTTGTGAACATATTAAATTAGTTAAAGTACTTTTTTTGTATATCCTTTAATTCAACGAAGTCACATTCTAAATTATATAATCTACAAGAAATTTGGAGTGACTGTATGAAAGAGCAATATAATTATTGTAAAGCTAATAATAATCTTCCACACATTTGTGTTTATATGGGGTGTTGTCATTAAAACAGACCTTTTTTACATGTAAATCATTTTGAGTAAATCGGGTTTAAAAAAATTATTATAAACAAAAATTTTGATTTAAAAATAGCATTTACGATGTTCTAGAAATTCCAGAAAAAACTAGTGTGTTACATCATCAGGGATAAAATTTTTATTATGTACAGTGCAGGAAATTTAAAAACCTTAATATTCTCAATAAGCGAAGAGAATCTTTTTGCAATACATATGCAAAATAGCATGCTATGAGAATGACAAATTTAGTTTATCTTCAAAGAGTTAGTTAACCTTTATTCTATATAAAGTTTAGGTTTACTGCACCGTATGTACTGTACGTACGTACATATGTATCTTTTTTATTGGAGCGTTCTGCATTGTTCTTTTGGCGAGATTTTTTTTTACTATTTTTTTCTATCTTTTAGATGTTTTTTCAAGTTTTCTTCGGGTGCTTTATTAGTAAGTGAACTTCTGATCTTTTCGATGTTTTCTAGCAAACCTTGTAGACTTTTACTAATTTTTTAGAATTGGTTAGTAAACTTTCTCATTTATTTTTCGATTTGTTAGAGGATTTACTGGTTTTCGGTATTTTTAAAGAACTTACTTGTGGACTTTCATCCTGCCTTTCGATGTTTTTGGTGAACTTTTTTACAGATTTTTCTCTTGTCTTTCGGTGTCTTTTTTGGAAAACTTTTTGTCAACTTTTCTTTTGTCTTTCAGTTTTTTTGAAAACTTTTTTGTAGATTTCCTTTTGTCTTTTTGGCGTTTAATTAGTGAACTTTTTTGTAGATTTTTTTTTGGTCTTTCAGCATTTTTTGGAACCAGAGGAATGTTCACAAGAAAGTTCACCAACAATTTTTTTATGGGCTTTCCTCTGGTATTTTAGTGGTTTTTTTTTTTTGAGCATTTTTTTTGAAGCGTTCTTTTGTGGATTTTTCTCTAGTACTTCAGCGGTTATCTGGTGAATTTCTTGTGAATACCTCTCTGGTATTTCAGTGTTTTTTGAAGGGAAATTCTCTTGTGGATATCCCTCTGGTATTGTGGCATTTTTCTTTAATAAATTCTCTTGTGAATTTCCATCTGGTCCTTCGGCATTTTTTTGGTGAATTTCTTGTGGATTTCCTTTTGATATTTCAGCTAGTGCTTGTATTCGAATATACTATATTTATGAATATATTCGAATATATAAAGATTTATGAATATTCAAATATAAAATTATAGATATTCGAATATTCATAAATATTCATAATATTTATGAATATTCATAATATTTATGAATATTCATAATATTTATGAANATTCAAATATAAAATTATAGATATTCGAATATTCATAAATATTCATAATATTTATGAATATTCATAATATTTATGAATATTCATAATATTTATGAATATTCATAATATTTATGAATATTTATAAATATTTATGAATATTCATAAATCTATTTATAAGTATCCTATTATGAATATTCATAAATACTGTATTATGAATATTCATAAATATTAAATATTCATGCCCGAAGCAATAATATATATACTGTATATGTAAAACAATTACCAAAATAAGTTTTGTGTAACGTTACACAACATTAGTGGTGTGTAACCAAAAATTATTTTTGCAAAAACAATGCACTGTAGTGCTTGTATTCGAATATACTATATTTATGAATATATTCGAATATATAAAGATTTATAAATATTCAAATATAAAATTATATATATATATTTTTTTTAATCTTAAGACCCAGCGCTTTTCTCTGTAACCCTCCTTATGAGCACCCTCTACTTTAACCCAACTCCGATAAACCAACCGGCTTGCCTTACGCCACCCAGAAGATCTCTGTCGTCGGAGCTTTGGCCACTCGGAAATGTTACTGTGATGAAGGCTTCATCCGGCTTGCCTTTCGCTGCCCAAATGTGGGTCCTGCACCGCATTATTTAACTTCCTGCAGGATCGGCCGAGCCACCTCAGTCCTGTTTCCTGTGGGTACGTATATGTTACACAGAAATGCCGCCATCAAGTTTGTGCCACATTGGACCGACCTTACATCTTGTATGACTTCGGTTATTTCTAATCAGGTTCTGACTATCAAATTCAATTTGCCGCCAAGCGGTATTGAACCGGCAACCTTCGATTGGGGACCTGGGAGCATAACCGCTATGCTAT
>QKWP01000885.1:133848-167514 GCA_003550325.1 Gigaspora rosea | reverse complement strand
TAATATTTATGAATATTCATAATATTTATGAATATTCATAATATTTATGAATATTCATAAATATTATAAATATTTGAAAATATATTCGAATATATTAATAAATTAATTATGAATATTCGAATATATGTAAGGATTTATGAATATAAGCACTAATTTCGGCATTATTTTTTTTTTTGAAGAATTCTCTTGTAGATTTTCTTCAGCTTTCAGCGTTTTTCTGGTGAATTTCTTGCAGATATCCTTTTGGTTCTTTAACTTCTGGTGAATTTGTGTATTTCCTTCTGGTAATTTGGCATTTTTTTTAGAGAATTTTCTTGTGGATTTCCATTTGGTCCTTCAGCATTTTTTGATCATCACGTAGCAAATATATCAAGCACCAAGAAGAAAGTATTTGGAATATTCTATTGCCTTTAAAATGATTATAATCCTCTCTTCAATTTATGCAATAGCTCAAAATTTTATTATCGTTCCATTTGTACCTATTTGGATTAATTATGTTTTCTTCAATAATTTTTTTGTTGTGTTCTGGATTAAGAATTAGTCTTCCAGAAGAGCATTCAAAATAGAATCTATAAGATTTTCTAGTATAATTGCATTTACCTGATTAGTTTTAATCTTATTTCTTCTTTCATTTATTAGTGAAAATTTGTTACGGCAAACAATGTGTATTTTTAAAATATTGTGTTATTGGATTTTATGTTTTTAAAAGATTGCAACAATCGTTTTACATTTTGAAGAATCAAAGAAAACAAAATTATTTACTAAATCAATTAAATATTATTATAATTCTAATCATGATAAATTATCTTTTTTTTGGTGGCAACTTTACTCCAGTCATTGTCAACTTTAATTTTAACTACTGGTAATCAATTGATAAATTTTTACCAAGTTGGAACTTTAATGACGGATTTGTAATAAATTTTTTTTAATTTTAATGGGTTGCCAACAATAAAGAAGGTTTTTTATTATTATTGGTGCAGAATTTTTAATACTGGTATGCATAAGTTTTTTTTTTACAATACAAATTTTTATTATGGTTTTCGAAATGGTTGAAAATGATAAAAAAAAAAAATTCAGGTAAATGCATACTGTATATACAATTACTTTTGTTTTTTTTTTTTTTTAATATTAAAGTGAGGTCATGTCTCTGGACTTTATTGAGTGTATATTAATCGTTACAATATATTGCTTACAATTATTATCTACTAAGTACTGAGACTTGGACTATTTTATCCATAACCTAAATCTACCAGAGCCTACCATACTTCTATTTATATAGCTAGCCTGGTTTTGGACATCCCTTTTTCCCAACCAACCATTAGTATTCACATGTCCACTACTTTACCCACATTTCCTAATATCATTACTTCCAATTTGGTGTACTGTATGTAATTCCAGGTAGGCGATATTTGCTTCCAAATTGGTGTACCTAGTTTCTTACTAGTGTACTTCTGGGAGTTTGTATCTCAAGCTATGCAGCTGCCTCTACCACATTGGGTAAGTATCTCAAGCCTGCATGCTGCCGCAACTAGCCGATTTTCCTGTGACTTGGGGACCCAGGATTTGGCGTTCTGAATTCAGAAATATACAAATGACTGTACTCCCCGCTATAGTGACAAGTACCCAAGCATGTTTCGCTGAAGCTTCCAGTCCCTGATATAGTTGGATGGCATCATGAGGCTCAGCCAACCCAATCTACCACTATATGCACTTATACCAGCTATACCTGTTACTGGTGGTCCCAGATCCTCTTAACTAGGATTCCTCAAATTCAAATCAAATCAAATATTGGATCAATTTGAATTTGATCAAATCAAATTGACTCTGATTTGAATTTGATTTGATTCAAATATTTGAATTTGAATTTGATTTGAATTTGAATTTTTAATCAAATCAAATATTTGTCAAATTAAATCAAATTTGGCCATATTTGAATTTGATCAAATCAAATATAGTCAAATTTGAATTTGAATTTGATCAAATATTTGATTCAAATATTTGAAGATCAAATCAAATTGCGGAACCCTACTCTTAACGTCACCAGATTACCTTTGTATATTGATAGAAGATTGATTTTATATTAAAAAATAAGTATCAATTTTCTATTGATATACTAAGGCAATCCCAGTATATGAGTATATGCAGTATATGCATATACTTAATTTTTTTTTAAATGTATTCATTTTTACCATTGTTTTAAATAATATTAAAATAATATTCTTGTATGTCTTAAAATAATGTACATTTCATATAATATATTAATAGAGTAACAATTAAATTTAAATATTGTATATTGTATTGTAGTAAATATATATACACTGTTTAAATATTTAGTTGTATTTAGTTAAAATATTCAAAATTTTAAATTTTATTTTATAAAAAATGTCTATTTTTTCTTTAAATAAAAATATTTTTGAAGAAACTCATATAGAAAATACTCAATTACAAGCAGATCTTTAAAATTTACAATTTCAATTTTTAGTTCAAGATGATAAAGATGATAATTTATTTTTATCTGAAACACCTGAAATTTTAGAAATTACAGAAAATAATCTTTTAGAAAATAAGAATTGGACTGAAGAAGAGCTTTCAAAATTTAAAAAATTATATTATAAAAAAAAAAGATATTATTGAAAAACAGGATGATGATAATCAAAATTTAGAAAATGAAATAAATTTATTACAAAACGATGATTTTAAAAAATCTTTTGAAAAAATTTGTTGTGAAAAAAATTGTTTACAAACTAAAGTTGAATATTCTGTAGCTTTAAAAAGATATTTAAATTTTAAAATCTTTCTAAATCTTTGCAAGACATGTATTTATTAAATATAATTGCTGCTACTAAATGACCAGAATTAATTAATAATTCAAAAAAGTCTAAATTACTACAGAATATAGCTTTGAAGGAAAATCAATTTGTAAAAATGCTTTTAAAACAATTTATAGTCTTGGAGATAAAAGATGGAAAAAATCCAAGAGATTACTTTGTAGAACATGATATAAATTTACGTATTAATTCAAAAACTGGAAAAGTTGAAAATCTTTTGAAACAGTAATAAAAGTAATTACTTTTATAGAAAATTTTGCAAAACAAAATGGTTTACCATCTCTAGGTAATTTTTAAATTAATTATTTTATTTATAATTATTTTATTTTATTTATAATAGCTTTAATTTATTTATATTATAATTATTTAAAAATAATTATTTTATTTATAATAAATTAAATTTAATAGGACGAAGTTTTCGTAATAATACTACTGCTATTATATATTTACTAGCAAATACTACTTATTTATCTTTACATATACAATATTTAGAAGCAATTAAAACTAATAATCAATTTGAAATTAGTTTTGAAACATTTATTAGAATTTGGAAAAAATTTTTACTATATATTAAAAAATTAACTCTACGTAGTGATTTATATTTAAAATGTAAAGATATGAGATTTAATGCAAATTATTGGTCAATTGAAGAAAAAGAAGCTAAAGTTTTAGAATGGCATAAACATATTAAATGGGCACATGAAGAATGAAAAAGTTATAAATAAGTAATTTTAAATTTTATAAAAATTAAATTTGTGTAAAAATTTTTATTTAAATTAGTTATTAGTTAAAGTTTAATTTTTATTAGTTTATTTATAAAAATTAATTTTATAATTAAAAATTTTAATAGAAAATATATTAAAATAGCATATGAAGATATTCAAAAATTTGGAATTAATAATATAATACATTCTGAAAACCAAATTCTTTAAATATTACAGTTCATCTTTCCTGGAATTATGCACAACAAATTCAATTACCATATTCATCTCAACAAGAAGTAAATAATTTTATTAAATTTATAAAAATTTAATTATAAATAATAATATTTATTTATTAATTATTTTATTATTAGGAAAAATTTATTTTAAATTTTTATATAAAGTTCATTTATTTGGAATATGTGATGATGCATTTCCATGTCAAGTAAATAATAATATTTTTTTATTATATAATTATTTTATATTAATATATTTTATAATTTTAGATAAATTATCTTATTAAAGAAAGTGAATTAGTTGGCAAAAGTGCAGATACTGTTATTTCTTTAATTCATAATTATTTTGAATTACATGGATTAGAAGAAAAAAAATTAGTAATTTATGCAGATAATACTCAGATAATTGTTCAGGACAAAATAAGAATAATGCAATGATTGCATATTTAGCTTGAAAAGTTTTAACAGGATTACATGAAAGTATAACTTATTGCTCCATGGTTGCAGGGCATACTAAATTTAGTCCAGATGGATTTTTTGGATTAATAAAATTACTTTTAAGAAAATCTAAAGTAGATAATTTTAATGATCTAATTAATATAGTTCAAAATTCTACTTCTAGTGGATAAAATATTGTACAAACAGTTTTTGATAACAAAGGAAATCAAGTTGTACATTTTTATGAGTGGACAAATTGATTAAAACAAAATTTACAACAATTCCAGATATATTAAAACAACATTATTTTGAATTTAATAATTTAGACAAAGAAAAAGTTAAAATTAGTACATCTTCTAATGGAGAAAAACAACTATACAAATTGAAAAAATTATACAAAAAGATAATTTTATTCAATTAGTTGAAAAAAATTACCTGGTCTTAGTGTAGAACGACAATGGTATTTATTTAAACAAATAAAAACTCATGTACAAAATCCTAACAAAAAAGATGATTTGTGCCCAATGCCTACTGTTACTAAATCAGTAAAATTTAAATAAAATTATAAATTGTCAAAATTTTTGCAATCATTAGTTGTCAACTTTTTGAATGATCGATTTTTAATCAATTTTTATTCAATTTTATTTGATTTTAATATAAGTTGCTAAAAATTTTTCAATCATTAGTTGTTAACTTTTCGATTAGTTGCAATTTTTGATTTTTGATTTGTATTACTAAAATTAAATATTAAATTTATTATTAAATAAAGTTAGTAGCTAATTGATTAAAGAATTATGTAACCAATATATTCAATTAGTTCTTTAGTTATTTGGTTTAATTAGGACCCGGACATTTCTCATATAGGTCATAACTGGATTTTGGCCAATTTTGGCCCAATTTGCTGAAAACAACAAAATATATTTGTTTAAATAACTTTTGATCTAGTAATTAGAATTGAATAAACTTTTTTGTGTTAAATGCGCCTCACTGAGAACTTCATTTTTAAAAAAATTTGTTCAAATTGGTCTACTGGATGCCAAAATAATTGGCAAAAATGTTTTTTTGCTTCTCAAATTTCAGAGGTTTTTGCTAAAAAAAACAAGTATGACCTCTATATTAGATGTCTGGGGTCCTGTTTAATTGTAAGTTGTATAATGATATTATAGCTGTCTTCAAAAAGTGTAAATAGTCACAGACCACCATGTCATAAAGAGTACACAATATTTCTCAGATTTCCAAAGTTTCAAGACCCAAAGTTTAATTTTACTAATCTAAATTTTCAAATTCTGCAATTTTCCACATAGGTATATGGAATTCATTGTTCACATATTTTTGAAAATGGCTGTAAAAAAACTAATTTTTCTGCAATACAGTATTGTAATATTATAATACACTATCGTTACGGCAAATAATTATGGCAAATAATACAGACTTAGGTACAGATTATTTTTTGTACTTTATTAAAAAAATAAAAAAAAATACAAAGAAAAATTTCAAAAAAAATTCTAAAGAAATACCAAAAAACCAAAAAGAAAAATTCACCAGAAAAACAGACCGGATAAAATCTAATAAAAAAAATTCTATTCAACTAACTACTAAAGCTTCAACTTTAATTGCATCAGCTTCTTCTTTTAATAATTATACAATTTAAATTTTGTTGCAACAGCAACAGAATCAATTTATCAAATCATTAGCGAAAGTTGCTTTACAGCAACAAGAATAATTTTTTTATGCTATTATATTATTATTATTATTATTATTATGTTTTGTATTTATTATGTTCATATCAAGGCATCGATTATTTGTTTTAAAAGCTTTGAGCAATAAAATGGTTGCTTTTTGAAACAAATAAAAATTTGGTAAGAATTTATTGTTTATTATATGTTAATATAAAGCAATGATTGAGCAACCTTTATTAATGATAAATTTTTGACAAAAAAAGGTGGTTTGTATCTCATTGATTTGTCTATTGCAATGGTAACTCACTTTATTCATTTTCTGACCAATTAAAAATTTATTTCTGATCCATTGAGTAAGCTGCTTGAGAACACCCTTAGTAAATAATTTTGTTTTCTTCGATTCTTCAAAATGTAAAACGATCATTGCAATCTTTTAAAAACATAAAATCCAATAACACAATTAAAAATACATATTATTCACCGTAACCAAATTTCTACTAATAAATAAAAGAAGAAATAAAACTATAAAAACTAATTAGATAAATGCAATTACACTAGAAAATCTTACAGATTCTATTTTGAATACTCTTCCAGATATACATGTTGGCAAAATCCCTACTTACTATAGTTTGGGATTTGTCCGTCATCCCAAATCCCAAATCCCAAATTCTAGTATAACTAATATCTCAAAAACTTTATTAATAATCTTTATTTAAACAAATCATATATATTCTTATAGTTATAAATAATATATTTACAAAATATTAAGATTATTTATTTGATTTAATCTTTTATAAATAGCAATTGTTTTTTTATTATTTGGAATTTGTCCGGGTTTTGCCAGCATGTATACTTCCAGAAGACTAATTCTGAATTCAGAATGCAACAAAAAATTATTGAAAAAAACATGTTTAATCCAAGTAGGTACAAATGGAACGATAATAAAATTTTGAGCCATTGCATAAATTAAAGGGAGGATTATAATCATTTTAAAAGGCAATAGAATATCCCAAATACTTAGAAAAATTGTAATAATAATACTTTTTGACTATAATAAATATTATGTTTATTAGGGGTGTGGCGACTTAGGGAAGTTGGTAAGTTGTTACCCCCAAGTGGCAGGTCTAGGGTTCAAATCCCACTGGCGACGCTTTGGAAAAATAGACCTGTATTACGGTAACCGTTTCCTGTTGATCAGTTGGGTATATTACCTATAGTCCTTGGTTACCATCTCGAATAGGAGCTTTCGGGCGAAGTTGTGTCCGATGATACAGACAAATCCAAGGAACCGGGGAAATGGAAACCCATTTGAAAAGTCCCGAGTAAGGAGGTAGCAACGATCTTCGACGGTGCTACCAGAACCGGAATATCGGAAACCGGAGCTGGAGAACTGGACAATATGACCTTTGAAAGAGAGGGTCCACCAACCTGGCCACCGGAGTCGTACTGGAGGAAAAGGACCTATGTTCTGGAATTAGGTACCAGGGGAAGAAAAACCATAGTAGCACCTAATGCTGGGTAGATCAACCCTTCTGGGCCAACTGGTTTGGAAGTTTGGGGCACCTGGTGATGGACCAGTAGAAAAGTAATGGTAGGTACCAGGGTCGGTGTGAACCTTACAAGGGCAGAAGTAGGTAATGGTAGCGGTTAGGTACCCTCTGACTGCAAGTTGCTTGCCTTGGTGAGTGCGTAAGTTACCGAAGTGTAAGTAATACCTGTGTGGGACAGGAACTGCTCTACCAAGTTTACCTGCGAGAATAAATTAGTCCTAAGGGGATATAGGTAGCATCCGGGACTGTCTTCGACTGACTAATGTATCGGAGGGCTGTACCTGTTATCACAATTAGGATTGATATGCTAAGCGTTGGACCAGAGGGTTTAAATAGGCAATCCCCTAGTTGGGTTGTAGGTATAGCAACTAGTATAGAACCTTCGGGCGGACTACTTAAATTAGACAACCAAAAGTTGTACGTGTGGCTAGTTGTACTCTCATTCAATGTAACTCAATTGTGGGTGCGCCCAAAGAGGCGCCCTTGATCCACAGGCTTGATTAAATAAACTCTTACCCAAAGCGGGAAACTTTAACACAAAAAAAAAATATATATTATGTTTATTTGAAATAATAAAATAATTAATTATTGCTTAGGGTAGAGACATTTATCACCTGATTTTTTAGGGGGAGAGAGGGTTAGAAGGATTATTAGGTGCTATATAATATAGTTTTATTAGCCAATCAAAATTGCTCAAAATAACTATATAAAATTTTTAATAATAATAATTAAAAATATTAAAATTTTATTTTATATTAATCTCTGAAAATGATTTGC
Organism: Gigaspora rosea; assembly: GCA_003550325.1. NCBI lineage: Eukaryota > Fungi > Glomeromycota > Glomeromycetes > Diversisporales > Gigasporaceae > Gigaspora > Gigaspora rosea. The sequence continues at coordinate 159,305 of QKWP01000885.1, read as the reverse complement.
ACTAAATAAACTTGTTTCACATCCAAAAATACATCAAATCGGCATAATTATTTTATACCAGGGTGAAAGCTAAGATAGAGATAGTTATATTGTTGATGCAGTGCAGATCTTATTTGTTAGGGTTAGAATTAGGTTGTTTACTATTTTAGATAGTGATCTGCATCAATAATGTAACCACTTTCGCAGGTTTTTTTCTCAGCTTTCACCCTGTCATATTATTTTTATTTTACTTAAATTTTAGATATTAGATGCATAATTTTTGATTTTTGATCAAAAACGTCAAATTTAAGCATCTTTTCTCCAAATTTCAAGTAAAATAAAAATGATTCTGCCAATTTAATGTATTTTTAGATGCTGAACAAGTTTACTTAGTGCATAAAGTTAGAATTAATTAGTAAAATTTTATGAATCATAAGATTTTATAGAATTTTATTAATAAAATTCTATAAAATCTTATAATTCACAAATTTTTATTAATTAATTCTAACAAAATGCACTAAGTAAACTTGTTCAGCACCTAAAAATACATTAAATCGGCAGGGTTGTTTTTATTTTACTTGAAATTTGGAGAAAAGATGCATAATTTTGGATTTTTGATCAAAAAAGTCAAATTTAAGCATCTTTTCTCCAAATTTCAAGTAAAATAAAAACAACCCTGCCGATTTAATATATTTTTAGGTGCTGAACAAGTTTACTTAGTGCATTTTGTTAGAATTAATTAGTAAAATTTTATGAATCATAAGATTTTATAGAATTTTATTAATAAAATTCTATAAAATCTTATAATTTGCAAATTTTATTAATAAATTCTAATTTCATACACTAAGTAAACTTGTTTAGCATCCAAAAGTACATCAAATCGGTATAATTATTTTTATTTTACTTGAATTTTAGATATTAGATGCATAATTTTTGATTTTTGATCAAAAAAAGTCAAATTTAAGCATCTTTTCTCCAAATTTCAAATAAAATAAAAATAATTATGCCGATTTATGTATTTTTAGATGCTGGACAAGTTTACTTAGTACATAAAGTTAAAATTTATTAATAAAAATTTGCAAATAATAAGATTTTATAGAATTTTATTAATAAAATTCTATAAAATCTTATAATTCACAAAATTTTACTAATTAATTCTAACTTTATGTACTAAGTAAACTTGTTCAGAATCTAAAATACATTAAATCAGCAGAATATTTTTTATTTTACTTGAAATTTGGAAAAAAAATGCTTAAATAAATTTGATTTTTTTGATCAAAAATCAAAAATTATGCATTTAATATTTAAAATTCAAATAAAATAAAAATAATTATGCCAATTTGATGTATTTATGGATGCTAAACAAGGTTACTTAGTGCATAAAGTTAGAATTATTTAATAAAAATTTGTGAATTATAAGATTTTATAGAATTTTATTAATAAAATTTTATAAAATCTTATGATTAACAAAATTTTACTAATTAATTTTAACTTTATACATTAATTGATAGTCCGCCAGTTAATCAGAGATCGATCATAGTGTAATGTGACACAAATCACATATGAAAATCACTATAGTGTGAATGTGGCGTGCATACATATAAACGTTTTTTTTCTTACTAAGTTAACGACACATGTCCACTAATTGAAAGTTGTAGAGCTCGTCGAGGCGCATCTAACGGTGGTTAGATCATCCAAATCGGCCCAGTGGATGGCGAGATATCGTTGAAAAACGATTGGATGACTATATAAAATCTCTATGTAAACAAACATTGTTTATATAGAGATTTTATATAGTCGTCCAATCGTTTTTCAACGATATCTCGCCATCCACTGGGCCGATTTGGATGATCTAACCACCGTTAGATGCGCCTCGACGAGCTCTACAACTTTCAATTAGTGGACATGTGTCATTAACTTAGTAAGAAAAAAACTTTTATATGAATGCACGCCACATTCACATTATAGTGATTTTCATATGTGATTTGCATCACGTTACACTATGATCGATCTCCGATTAACTGGCAAAGGACCCCGAAATATACATAGATAGGTCAGGTATAAGTTTGCTTATTTTTGAGGTTTTTATGCAGATCTTTCTATTTATAGTAATTTTTTTGCTTATTTTTGAAGTTTTTGTGCAAATCTTTCCTTTTTTAGTAACTCTATAATTAACTTGACCTATCTATATATATTTCGGGGTCCTACTAGCGGACTATCAATTAAGTAAACTTGTTTAATACCAAAATATACATATAATAGTCTGACGATTTACCAAATTAAGACAATTCAAATCACTCCTTTTTTGGTATAGAAACGTCAATTAGAAAATTCTAGACCCTCCAATATAACTGTTTCGTGATTGGCCAATTTTATAAAATTTGTCTAGAGTACAGGAGTACTTTTATACAGGAGTACTATAGTAAATTTTTTTTTAACTGTTTACTTATAATTCAGTAAATTTACTGAAGATTTTCGTGAACGAACAACAAAGCTTTATTTAACAACAGTTTTCTTTATAACATACAGAAAACATGGCCAACTGGTTGGGAAAAAGTTTAAAGTAATGGTAATTTAGAAATATTTGGTAAGCTTATTTCGGGATCTTGAAATTTATATAACAAGGTTTTTAATTTTTAAGGCTACAAGAATAAAAGCTTATGTGGTTATTTTTTCTTTAAATAAATAGGCTTTATTTCGTTTACTCAAGATACAGATATTTATGGCTTTGAAAACATGTGTCATGCTTGTGTTATGTGTGTTGACATAAAGGTCACTTGGCTCGTAATGTCCATCCCTGAAAGATCAAATGTGTTATTAGACAAGTTGATGGAATTATGGCATATAGATGTTAATGAAAAGAATTTTAAACGAAGTATAAAGCTTTGAAAAGAAAGGGTTAAGAAAGTGCAGTGAACGTTTGAGAAAAAACTATGATTGTATATACTGATATAGCGATAGAATATGTAATAATTTTTTGGCCAAGTGAGAGTTTCGCAGATATGCCAGTCGAAATAATAATGGGTAAGCGTATGTAACAGTTTTTTTTTTTTTTTTTTTTATATACCATTGGCGTTCTAATATGTAACAGTTTAATTGCAATCTTTTATATACTGATCTTATATTAGAAATTTTAATAAATAAATAATATCAATATACGTAATTACATATTACAGTAATTAAGCAATTTCTTTTTTTTTTAAATAACTTAACAAAATTTACAAACTGTGCAAATTAATGAACATAAAATTTGTGTAATTACAGATTGCTTTTGTTTTTTTTATGAACAAATACTACATAGAAGCCTTTTTTAGGCTTGCAAGTGGTAGCAAGTATTTATGCAATTTATGCCCTCTCGGAGCTGATAATGCAACAAATGGAACGAGCTACACAAATTTAATGAAAGGTTATTTCTTCTATAGTAAACATCGAGATGTTTTATTATAGTGCAAGTGTAGATGATGTTTTTAAATGTGTGAGCTTAATTGTAAAGTATCAATTACTTCTTGATGTGAGAATCCAGATTTCATTTCATATACATAATCTTTCAAAATTGGGTGTTACAATGGTTATCAAATATATTGATAGTTTTGCAGAGATTGTACACAAAAGAATAAAAGATACTTTACTAGAGAAAATTAGAATTATGTTTGATGATGAATATGTAAATAATAGCATTCATTTTGTTGGGTTTATCAAATGGTTCATAAATCTACAAATATATATATAAAAAACTATATAAAGTATCTAATATGTATATATAATGCATTTATAAAAAAACAATATATAGCAATTGTATGCATAAATAAAAACATATTAATATGTAGAAATTTACTATATTAAGATGTGATCAATTTTTCAATTTTCAATTACATGCCTAAAACTTATATTTTAACAAATTTTGTAAAAGCAAAAATTGCAATTATGTCTTAATTGAATTTAATATTTTTAAATGTTAATTTAATCAATTACAATTTTTTATGCATATAATACAATTTAATTGCTTGGTAGACCTGGTATGTAACAACATAATGAGTATGAAGATACAAAGTTTTTTTTTGTTATAAATAAATGTGTTATCCAATAAGCAAAAGCTTTTTTGAGCAGTTCAAGATGCATCTTTGCTTTTCACATTTCTGCTCACCTTGCTAGTCTTTCATACTAAGCTAATATGTGCTCTGAGACGCAAATAAGTAGCTTTTGCAAATGTTTTGCTTTTAATATAATATAGATATTTCTTTATATAAAAAACTTTCTTTTGTAGTTATATCTAACATATTTGACTAAAACAAAAAATTATTATTATGTAAACTATCAAACCATTTTGATTTAGTGTTAATTATTGAATTAAATTATATTAAATTATTTTAATTTATAAGTTATTGATATATTATATAAATTTAATTCAATAATAAATAAATTACTAAAGCAAAGAAAATATAATTAAATATATTTTAAAATATAGTAATTTAATTAGATTTTAAGAATAATAAAAATATATTAACTAATATTTATCTATTACTTAAAGTACAAAATTTCTATCTTTATTCTTTATTTTAACAATCTTGGTTATTAACTTCATTATTTGCATTAAATAAATTCTTTATTTCTTGCAAAATAATTAACGATTTTGCCTTTTCTGCCTTTTTTTTTGACTTTAATTCAGAATTTTTTTCAAGAATCTTCACCAAGTTGTTCAAGAAGTGTTTCAATCTTTAGTAAAATTGAGGAATAGTTATGTTTTTTTCACATTCTTGTGCTTTAGCTTCATGATTTGTAATAGGTATTGGTCTAAATAAAGATAATTTGCTTTTGTTAATAAATACTTCAGTAATAAATTTTCTTCATGCTTGTTTTGCCAAAGATGTAAATTTTTCAAGATCTTTATTCAAATCATATTCTTCTAGATCTTGATTTACAAAATCAAGGTTTCATAAATGAGTCTGAAATCTTTGACACTCTATTGTTATTTCTGGACAAGTTCTTGGTTCAGATACATGATGATCATTATATCCAATTACTTGAAATAAATTGTTTCTAAACTAAAATTTAATATCAATTAATAATACAATTATATTTATAGTTAGTTAATTTAATTAAATTCTATTACTTTGATAAACTTTTTGCAATTATGTGCAGCAACTTTCCAATGATAATGTTGTAGAACAGGAGGTATTAAAGTTTTTAAGGTTTTGTTTATCTCTTCTAGAATTGCATCTAATCCTTGGTGTTGTTCAAAAATACCTGATCTAGAAACAATACAGTTTTTTTCAATTATATTATGTATTACTGAATGAAATTGTATTAGTTGAATTTCATCAAAAGCTTCTATTAAACGATAGATAGAATGACATCTTGCAGACCAAATTGGTGAAAATATTCGTCTAGCAGCTTTTTTTAAAAGAAAATAGTTAGTTCTTATAGCCTTTCGATAATTAATTATAGATTGAAGATAAACAAATATCTATTAAAAAATAATTAAAAAAATTAATATTAAAATTTTTATACAAAAAAAAAGATAATAATAATTAATTGCAACCTGCTCATATTTGATTTGATAAAGTGAATCCTGCTGACTAGCCCAAAAAAATATATCCTTCAACTGACAAGTCAGAATGGCTTTTTACATATGACCACATTAGCTTTATAAAAATTGCACGATGATAGATATTACAGATAGAATCCCAAGATTTATGATGATTTGTACATTTTTTAAAATAAGCAAGCTGGTTTTCTGTTCGTAACCCTAACATTTTGCAAATCGTTTAATATCAATTTCCCTAATTAATAAAAAAATTAATATTAACAGTTAATAATATAATATAAATTAGATACAATTTATTAAATTATTAGCCTAAATAAGTTAGTATAACAATTTTTAAAAATTGGTTACCAATTTAATTCCACAAATGATTGAAGCATATTCATCTCTTCATGTTGTCGTCCTGGTATAAGAACTAGCCAAGGAAACTTCTCTTTAAGTTTGATAGCATGATGATATGGAATACTATCACAAACCATAGCCATCCATTTACAAATTCCAGATTTGATACCTAATATTATTTCTATATGTAAAAGAACTTTTTCAACATTTTCAATAGAGTTGGGATTAATATTTATTGAATCAGGAATATAAATCTCAGGAACATTAACTCTTGGATCAATAACTTGTTGAGTAAAGCTAATTTTTGGAGCATTTGTAACATTCTGTTTAGTAGTAACATTGTATGGTTTAAAAACAAGTGAATGTGTTAATTTATTAGTTATATTATTTTCAATTATTTCTTCTTTTTGCATCTCAGCTAATGTTGGCAACCGCATTCCACATCCTGGACATTTTCTTTTTCTATTTTCAATATTTTGTCGATTATATGAAGAACATGTTTTTATACATATAATGTTAGTTCCTATAGATGAAATAAAAGAATCAATTGTATTATTAGAGGATAATTTTTCTTCAACTAATGAATTAAGAATATCAGTAAGAAAAATATATAGTTCTTCATCAAAAACTTTTTGCATTTGAGAACTAATATCAAAAGGTTTTTCATATTGTGATTTGTCAAAAGAATTATATGCCCAAGGTAAGTTAGTATACTGAATTTTGTTTAGTAGTGCCATATTAAAAGCAACAAAGCTAGTAACAACATGGTAAATTACTGTATTGAATCCCCGGTTAAGATAGCTTTTTTGCCCTCTTTGTTCATTGTCAAATGCCAAAAATAAAAGACCTTCAGGCAAAGATTCCTTCCTCATTCTTTGATAAATTCTCTAACCACTTTTGTAATCGATAATCACTTCCCGAATTTGTAATATGATTATCAATATTTATAATCATTCTTGACCTAGCAATTGAATATTTAATAGATAAAAAAGCAAGTTGTATTTCTGATACGTATTCTCCATGATGTGCTCCATAAATTAAATCAATAGCAATAGCAGTTTTAAATATCTTTTCTTGGCTTAAAGCATTATTTTGAGCATTTTGAACTAAGGTTTCTATAAATTTGACAACAACTTGATTACATCTATTAAGCCATTCACGTGGACTATAAGTCATGATATTTTCTATAAAAATCAAGTATTATTATGCATTAATGAATCTACATCATTGTATAATAATATACGTTCTAAAAATAAAAATTAAAGCTTAAGTATAAATTAGTTTAAAATAGATATAAATATTGAATTTAGAAATTAACAATAAATATTTAAACTTAATAAAATAATATTTATAGGGACTGCCTATTTCCACCATGGTTTGCTATTTTCACCATGGTTACACAAAAAGTTACTATTTTTAGATTTTAATATAATATTGTATATTATAATTTTAATTATCTTTAATTGGCCCAACTTGATTTAGGTTACCAAAACAAGACTTGTGTAATGTTACACAACATAATCAGTGTGTAACCAAAAATTATTTTTGTGAAAACAATGCACTGGGCCTTTGTATAACGTACGTGCATATGTTGTGTAACCAGTATATGTACTGTGATTGGATGTTGCCTTGAACTAGATTTAGGGTTAGGGTGGGCCGGAATTATGTCTAACCCGCCGGGGGATTATCATGATAGTGTCCACCAGCATTAAGCTTAATGCCGGCTGACCCAACCAAAATAAGACTTGTATAACGTTACACAACATTAGTGGTGTGTAACCAAAAACTATTTTTGCAAAAACAATGCACTGGGCCTTTGTATAACATAAGTGCATATATTATTTTGAATTCTAAAATAGAAAATCTTGCGTAACCATGGTGGAAATAGCAAAATACCATGGTGGAAATAGTAACCCCCTATTCATATTAGCAACAACATTGTTCTTTTGGTTTATGTCAAATTCTAAAAGTCATATCCTAAAACTTAATTATTATATTGTGATTTATTGGGTTTCAATATTCAATTCCAATTTGATAAGTAAGCTTACTTACTAATCAAACACAAAGGTTGAATATTGGGACCAATATTATACAATATAATAATTAAGTTTTGGGATTTTGATTTTTGAATTGAGATTTTATCCAAGTTGGGTTAATCTGTACAGATCAGTAAATATATGGGTCACAAATTAAAATTAACTAACTCAGATTAGATAGGTTAATTTAACATTAAAAAAATGCTGCCAAAAAAAAATTTAGAGTCTAGATATATTTTTACAATCCAAATATGATTAAAAACAAAATAATAAATCTGAATTAATACATTTAGATCCAGATACTATTTATAATCTGAGTATAATTTATAGTCCAGATTTAATTTTTTAAAAAGTACACCTTTAGTATTATATATTTTTAGTTTAAAAAATTTTCATTTTCAGATTTTCACTCTACAGTACTTGATCAATAAAATGTTAAAGACAAATACAAATAAAGCTTATTTTAAATATATAAATATTCTTACCTATCTGCTATTCAAAAATTTAACACAATAAATATCACCAGAAGATGTATATAACCTATCTGATTTGGATTGTGATCTGAGTCAAGAAATTTTGGGTTGGGTTTGACTGAATCACTATTTTCTGACCCAGGTAAGATCTCTACTTTTGGGATTTTGATACAAAACCTTTTTTTTTTTTTGACCCTTCTAAAAATAAAAAAAATTATTATTATTCTTGACCTATATCAATTATGATGGGGGATATAACAATGACTCTAGTATTGCCCATAAAAAATGTCTTTAGTGTAAACTTCCTCTATTTTTGCAAGTATATCATCACTTAAAATCTATTTATAGTATAATTAATATTGTGTACTAAAAATATTAAACATTGAAAAAAATAAAATGTACTTGCAGTTTTTAATTATGCATAGAGTTTGGAACTGGATTCAGCCTTTGTCCAATTTCCTTTGGATTCAATTTAAATTCGAATATAAAGCCAAATATATCGAATCTGCAATACTCACATTTTCTGCACAAATGCATAGAAAAAAAGCATTTGGCCACTTATAGAAATTTTCTATAAAATAGTTTTTGTTTTAAGTAATTGAATATTTTTTACTGCGTGTATTATGTACAGTACAAACTTATACAAGGGAGTCATCAAAATTCTGGCTTTGGTGTACATCAGAATCATGTTAACTAGATCGGAATTGATCAATTTTTGCCCCAAGATTATAAAAAATTTTACTAATGAAATCATATCCATTTATTAAGTAAAAAATGCGCAGCTGATAATATTGCTATAGAACATGCTAACAACTAGGGCTAAACATTGACCTAGAGCTGACGAATCTGACCCAGAATTTTGGTGACTCCTGTAAAATTCGTACTCGTACAGTATGTGCATACATGATGCTACTATCAATTAGGTACAACCGGATATTATTAAATAAATTCAGATTAATTATTGTGACAGATCTAGATTAAAATGAAATAATAGCATAAAATCTCGAAAACTAAATTTTTTTGAGGTACATTTTTTAGAGTTAAGGGTTTAGGGTTAGGGTTAGTTTTAAAAAAATTATAATAAACAAGTATTACCGTAGATTCCCGAAAATAAGTTACTCCAAAAATAAGCAACCCCTAATTTTTTCAAAATTTTCAAAAAACGCGTTGGCAGTTGCTACATATAAACCTTTTTTTACTAAGTAAACTTCAAAAAAAGTTGATTAAGTAAAGTTGTTTAGCGCATAAAAATACACCTACAGTAAAAATTTGGTGTCATTTGGACAACTTTTTATTAGTACGTTTTTCAATTTTTCTAAAAATTCAATATTTCGAAAATAAGCAACCTCCTCGTTTTTTCGTGTAATTTTTTGCCCAAAAAGTGCTTATTTTCGGAAATATACGGTAATGGGTTTTAGAAGGCTAGCAGATTAAGTATAGAATGTAGATTTTATTTTAAATTATGATCTGCGACAATTATTAAAAAAAAATAAAAATAAATAAATAAATAAATAATAAAAGTAAAAATAGATAATTTCTAAATCGAAAAACAAAATCTGGTTCCAAACTCTCACATAAAATCAGTATATGATAATTTAACTTCTAATTTTATTAGTTTTTTAATAATTTGAAGTTTTGAGCGATTCTTCAACTATAAATATTATTTAGACTGTTTCTAAAATCATGAAGATCTTTTTGATAGAAATCTGGAATTTCTTTTTATTTAAGGAGTTATCGTAATTTTAGATATTTAAATTTGCTTATAAATATTTCGAATAAAGAAAAACTGCTTTGACAATGGATTTGGATTAATATTCCGAACATTAAACCCAAAAAGATAATAACCCAAAAACTAAAAATTCTGAAGCCCCAAAAATTCATATTTATAAATTTTTAGGTTTTTTTAGAGTTGAGTTTTTTTTTTTCCGGGATTAAGTACTGTATATCAGATCTAGTACTAACGAGATTTTGATGTTGATGCTCGGGATATTGACCTAAAGCCTTTAACAATACCAATTGTAACAATAAAAGAGAAAATTCATTATTGTTATGAGAATGATAATCAAAATTGCATGTTCTAATTCGAAATTACATGTATCCAAAAGATCTGTCTGATTACTATGTTTTGTAGTCGACACTAGGGTCATTCTTATCATATTACATAACATGGATCAAGAATGATGGCAATTTTTTTTTATTTTTAGATAGGGTCAAGAAAAATAGGTAATTGGGTCAAGAACAATGTTTTTGTTTCATATTTATACATGCCACTCTGCTTATATCAACATTTTTGAGACATTAGTAAAAAAAATTCAAAATGTTGATTGATACAGTGAATTATTCTGACATTTATATTAAAATTTTAAAAAAAATTGTTGGTATAGAAAAAATTTACTATCACTATAATCAAATATCGGCATAACCAGAATGATGTGTATTAAAAAAAAATAAAAAAATAAAAAAAAATATATATATAGACCTGCATTTGCTATTTTGATAACTGAATTAATTCGTTTTTGCTGATCAGAATTCCACTGTTCAACAAGCATTTTATTATACTTAATTTTTTCATCACATAAATCTTGAATTCGGCCATATTATTATAGGCCCTTTGTAATTTACTTCATAACTCCTTCATTTCATTTTCTTGATCATGTAATTTACCTTTTAACTCTTCTATTTCGAGTTTTTAATCATATATAAATTCCTGCATTTCCTCAATTCAATCATTGAGATCCATTATTAATTTTGATTTTTGCTGATTTTCTAGTCGAACTGAATCCAAAAATTGTTTAATTCTATCAAGCTTAACCATCGAATTAGTAGTATTAACGCTTAGATTATTCTCATTAGTATCGTCAGGGCGAGGTATTTGATTTTCTTGAGTGGAACCTGCAAGATACTTATAAAAATAATTATTAATGACGATTTGATTGTAGTATATTGAGCAAATTGAATGAGAATCAAGGTTGAGATTAGCAAGATCAGGAAAAAATTCATAAAAAAGTCCAATTCTCTTAGCTGCTAATGGCCCATTTGTGTTTCGCCATTTTCCCTCACCGCAAAGACTTAATCCAATTGCTTTATATGTGCTGACCAAACTTGCGAATATACATTCACAATTTGCTGCTTTTTTCTTCTGTTTAGACACTAAAAGTTATAATTTTAATTAATAAGAGCCACCTTCTCACTTAACAATGCGTAAAGAAATTTTTAATTTTAAGTTCTCGTTTCTTTTTTTAAAAACGGCTTACAGAGAGGGATTAAATAGAATTATTTAAAGTAGAGATTTGATACTGCTTATTTGTATATTGTTTAGTAATGAAGTAATACGCAAACCCCAAGGCAGTGTTGTACATTTTTTGATGACCGAGTCAAATATGGCAGACCAGATACTTTCGGACACTGTCCAATGTCTAAGTCCGAATTATGTCTGAATATATCTATTGTTACACAGACAATGTCTGAGTAAAATATGTTGGACCCAGACATACTCTGACTCGGACATTCGGGCAATTTGTATTACAAATTTATTGCGATTATTAAAAAAGTTAATTTTTACGACATTTATCTTCAGAAAAAAACTATATGCATACGTATAAAGTTTTTTTCATATATTCATAAGTTTTATTTAAAGAAATAATTCTATTTTAATGTTAAATAGTATTACTAAAAACTATTATTAAAATAATGCATAAACTTAATAATTTTCTTCGGCATTATGTAAGTTCATACATATTAGGAATAATTATATTATTTCTTTGTAGATATGAATTGGCAATATGGCCCCAAAGTGCTGGTCATCTAACAGATATACAGCACCAATATAATATACAGTATAAATTATTAAAAATGATCTTTTGTACGTATTGACCAGCACCACATATCTGGTCAGGTAACTAGCACTTTGAAAGCCGTCTAGCTAATTCATATAATTATATGTATTAGAACTAAAATATATGATTAGAATCTCATTAACCATATAAATATGACAATAATTGATCAAAATATACACAAATTTCTATAATGATAATAACAGAATTACGCCAATATAAATGTAAGAAATTCTATAGTTCTACAAATAATCTATATAGAATGCAAACAAATTTTTTAAGTATAAATTTTTTTATCTGTAAATTTAGCGGTACTTTGATAAAAAAAAGAATTCAAAATTTCTATTTATATACAATAAATATGTTTCACATATTGCTGAAACAATTAATTGAGTTTATTAGATCAATTACTTTTATATTTTGTATGCGCATGTACATAAATAAGTGTGTGAGAGTGAAAACTGCAACTGCATATAATGATTTACTATCAGATTTTCACTCTCACGCATTTAAATAAAGATACATATATCTTCTTAATGCGTTATATGCTCATATACTACTATGACTTTGAAAGAAGATCTGACTTAACTTGTAACGGTTATCGTTAGATAAGGAACTAAATGTTTTAGAATAAGACGGTTAAATAAGTATAAGATTTTAAGAGGTTATAAATAGAAAATATCTATATGCCGTTATTATCAATATTATAGAGGAGTATGATAAAATATTTTGGCTTTGCTATTGTTATAAATATGGGATCAATTTAAAAGAATGAGAACAAGATGTTCGTTTATTATAAAAGTCTGCAGGCATGAATAAATTAATCAAATTGGCTATTGAATTATTGTTAAGGTGTCCGGATTTATAAAATATTTAGGCTCCAAGGGAATATTGACTTTTGCTTTCATATTTCCTTATTCATGAATTTTTTTTATTGTTATTTGTATTGAGATGGGAACATTATTTGAAATAAATACAGTAGCTTCTAAATGCACGGCATAGAGACCAGACTTTTAACATGAAATGTTTAGGCTTTGCTATTGTTATTAATATGAAATCAGGATTGAAAGAATGAGAATAAGGTGTTCATTTGTTATAAAAGTCTGCGTGTATGAATAAATCGATCAAATTGGCTATTGAGTTATTTTTAAGATGTCCGGATTTATAAAATATTCAGGCTCCAAGAGGAATATTGTCATTTGCTTTCATATTTTCCCTCATTCATGAATTTTTTTTATTGTTTTTTGTATTGAGACGGAAACATTATTTGAAATAAATACAGTAGAAGAGGACCCTGAACAATACATATAGACTTTAATATAAACTTTTTGTAAATTTTATCCACTTTTTATTAGAGCTAATTAACCTTATTTTATATATAAGCTTTAATATTTAAATAATTTTATCTATTTAAAAATATAACAAATAACATATATTTTTTTTAAAAAAATATTTTTCTAAAGAAATATTTTTCTTCAAAAAAATTGGTTTCAAAAAAAAATTTTTTTCAAAAAAATTTTCTCCAAAAAAAATTTTTCTCTAAAAAAATTTTTCTTTAAAAAAAATTTTATTTATTTATTTATTTGGTTATCAAATTTTAAATATAACCTATCTAAAATTTAAAATTTTATCTATTTTAAATAATATAACATTAAAGGCTTTTATCCACTTTTAAATATAATCTTTTGGCCAATAACCTCTTTTCAAATATAACATTTTAGTAAAAAAGCATCTTTTTTATTCAAAATTTCAATATAACCTTTATATATATTGTTCGGGGTCCTAGTAGAAGTTACATCTTTAAATGCATGCCATAGAGACCAGAATTTTAACATGAAATATTTTGGTTTTGCTATTGTTATGAATATGAGATCAGGATTAAAAGAATAAGAACAAGATGTTAAAAGTCTGCAGGTATGAATAAATTGATCAAATTGGCTATTGAGTTATTGTTAAGGTGCCTGGATTTATAAAATATTTAAACTCAAAGAGAATGTTGGCTTTTGCTTTTATATTTTCTCTCATTCATGAATTTTTTTATTGTTCTTTGTATTTAAATAGGAACATTATTTGAAGTTACATCTCTAAATACATGCCATAGAGACCAGACTTTTAACAAAGTACATTTAAAGAACAGTAAAAAAAAATGCATTTTATAGAGATCGAGTATATATTCGGACCAGAATTTGTAAGTGTATTTTAGAAAGGTTGTGCATTTAAAGAGGATGCATTTATAGTAGCTTCTCTGTAATATATAAAGTCTCATTAGCTCTATCTGAAAAGTTGAATTAATAATCGATTAAGATACATTAAATTCAACTATGCCACTATCAAAATTATTGGACCGACATATTATTAAAACTAAAGAAAGATTTAGTAAAAGTAATAAAAGTAATGCCAAAGTCTATTGCAAAGTATGTGTCGAAGTGTTGGGTGAAAAAAAAGACAAAAAAACATGTTTTTCTAACAAAACAAATAGAATAGTTCAGCATCTAAAAAATTGTGCTTATTTTGTGGGGAGAACAACAACAGAAGAAAGAACAAAAATTTTTGCACTTCTTACTAATAATAAAGGAACCTCAAATGAAAAACGACCAGGTAAATAAAAGTTAATTTTATTTTCATTTTAGTTGGCCTTTATAATATAACTATATTTTTTTTCTTTTTTTCTTCTTATCATCACCTGATTTTTTATATAACTTGAATTCTTCAAAATCTTCTTCACATAAGGTTATTGTACGATCCTCTTCTTTCAGACCTCTTGATGATCATATTGTTCGACTATTGTCAAAACAGGATAAAGAAAGATTCGATATTCTTTTACTAAGATTAATGGTGTCTTGTAGATGGGCTCTCAAATGGGTTAATAGCCCCAAGGCAAAAAGATTTATTTCAATTTTTAAATCCCCAGATAAAGCTTACTGATCGTTGTGTTCTTGGTGAACAAATTTTAAATGCTACTGTCTCTGAAAAAGATATAATGATATATGATGAACTTCGTCAAGACACATATGGTGTTACATTAACATTTGATGGGTAGACGAATGTAAAGAATGAGCAATTATTTGGTGTAATGGTTATCACTTCAAAGGGAAAACCACATGTATGAAAGCAACCGATATTAGCATAGAAAGAGAATCATATATTGAGATAATGAAGAAAACAAGAGCAATAATAGATGAGTTAAAAAATATAGAAGCAAAGGTCTCAGTAGTCGTCACAGATAGCATGGCTCAATATGCTGCAGCAAGATATAATTTTTTTTAAGTCTATTATGGACGTTCTCAAGCTCAAGAATAACAGATAAATAAGTTTAATATTTAAAATAATATAAGTAATAATTTATTACTGTGAATTTTAATCATTAAATAATATATATTTAGATCTTGAGAATGTTCTATTTCTAATTAATTAAATATAATTAGATCTTGAAAAACGTTCTATCTCTAATTAATTAAATTATTTTACAAATTAATTTAATATTAGACGGAGATTAAGACTTACTGAAAGGAGCATAGTATTTTTACCATGCTTCGCCCATCAACTAAATCTATGCATTGGTGAAATTTTTAAGGAATTGACTGAGTTAAAAACGACAATAGATCGTGCGATTAAATTATCAGCATATTTTAAGAATCCCAATAACAAATACTTTATTGAAAAGTTGCGTGATCAACAAAAGCTAACTTATAATAAATATTATGGGATTGCAGTTCCAGCAGAAACCCGTTGAAACAGTTATTATATAGTGGCGATTAGTCTTTTGAAAAATCAACAAGCATTGAAGGTATCAATATATACTTTATCAGCTTTTTATAATTTGACTAAAATTTTTTTTTTTGGTATTTTTATTTATTTATTTATTTACATAAAAATTTATTTCGTTGTATAATAAAAAATTTTTATGCAAAATATTATTAAGATTTTAAAATTTTCTTTATACAATTTAGGTTCTTGCGATTAACTACCAACCACCACTTGTCCAAACTCGGCGGCGAGCTAGAGAAAACCTAACTATAAATCTTGATATCTTTGAAATTATCAATTCTGGCACTTTTTGGGAAAACTTGATGACAATAGCTGAAGTTTTGTATCCTTATTGTAAAATATTGAATATTTTACAACGTGATAATGCAAGATAAATTCATATAATGCATGGCTTTGCATATTTGGTCCAATTTTGGAATAATCATATGGATCAACAACTAGCTAACAGGATATTGACCCAGTTAGACAAAAGGTGGAATAACTGGAAACAACCACTTTTAATCCTATCATGCTTGTTACATCCAAAATACCGATTGTTTATTTTAGAAATAAATTAATAAATTATGTACGGCTAGGAAGATATTTAGTATATTATTATAGAGCCTGGTCAGGAAAAGAGCCTACCTGTATTTTATGCGAATTTAATAATTTTTCAATGAAGATTAATCCATTCGGATGATGCTATATATGACCATTTTAATGACATTTTGGAATATTGGACTTATGTCGCAGCTTCAATAAAGGAATTAGATATAGTAGCTTGTTGATTATATGGAATTTGCATAAACGCAGCTGCTGTTGAATATCTTTGGAGCTGCATGAAATTTATACAAATGAATCGAAGAAATCAGTTAATGGTAATATATTTTTTTTATAAGTTCTTATATAATAAAATTTATTGGGTCACCTGGTTGTAATTGATTAATAATCAAATTAATTAATAATCAGTTCATTACGCCATACAAAGTTAATTTTTTAATTCTTAAAAATCTAAAAAATGGCCTAAAATAACAGATAGTAAATTTAGTCGATTTTTTTTTTAAAGAATTTGACCTTGCCAGATTATAGGATTAATTTATTAAGTTTTATAGTCTAATATTAACCCAATTTTAGTTTTAAGGTTGGAGTTAGGATAACAATGACCTTTTTTTTATCATATTATCTGCATAAATTTAATTTTTTATGCTTAGTTACAAAAAGCACTAGATATCTCTAAATTAAGAGCAGAAATAACATGGAGCCATTGACAAAAGTTATATTTCACTGAATTATCTTTACCAAGTTTTTATGAAGAAAATACACAAGACCAAATTAACAAAGATAACGAGCCTCGTGAAGTTGAACCTGAGGTTGAATCTGAAAATGAACCAGAAACTGAACCTGAACCTGAAGAACCTGAGAAAGCAAGTAATGATTATACCTCAACTGAAGGCTTTGACGAAGAAGAAGTAGTGGATTCAAGTTCTTTGGTGTCAGAGTTTGGAGGGTTTTTAAATGTATGGGTGGAAATAATAACAAATGAGACTGAGAAATTGGCGAATACAGAAAGTGAGGATGAAGAAATTTTAGAAATCAATGATGTTGTTTATCCAGCAGTTGATTCGAATGCTAAATGGGATTTGAGCACACTTTTTAATGATCTAGAATTGGCATAGTTTATATTTTATTTAATGTAACAATTTATATTTTTTATTATAATAAATAAAATTTACATGCTCAAGTTGAGCACAAATGTTATTAGTTTTACAAAACTGATTATAAAATCAGTTCAATCGTTAGATTTAAGTAAATTACTAATAATACATTTACACTATATAATCGTGGAGCAATTGATCGAATCAAAGCAAATATGAAGAGGCTTTTTAAACTTTGAAGATTGGGCCAAATAACGAATTTGCATTAAATTTGCGCAAATTTAAAAACTAAAATTGAAATAATCTCATTAAACTATATTTAATTAATTAAAATTCAACTTCCAATACATATTTGACATACTTTGATCCATATCAGAATATAAGTGTATGGTTTTACTGGCATCTAAAACGAAGGCAAAATCTTAAAGCTAATACATTTTTTCTCATGATTATTACCTGTTTTATGTAACATAAAATTTCCAATTTTAGGGATTAAAGCGAAGTGAAATTTAGTTAGAAGGTTTATATATTTATATATCAAGAATGCAGCATGTAGATTTTGCTATAGTAAATGATAATCTCATTATTACAATCAATGGCTTGCCATTTAAAGTAAAATCAGTTTTAAATTTTAGCCAACTTTTATTAAAAAATGATTCATAATACCAGTACGATCATATGAAATGTGAGAGGGATGGTTCCGTTCAACTCTTTTAATGCACTATGTTTAGGTTGGTTAAGTTCCAGTTAGGTTCTGATAGGTTCTAAGTAAATTAATAATTTTTAAACTGATTTTTTATTTTTTAGTTCTTAATTAAAGTTATTTATTATAAAATTATAAACAATTTTAATTATAAGCATAAAGCAAAAAACTTTCTTTTAAGTTTATAAATATTAATTTAGAACCTAGGTTCTAAATTAATATTTTAAAGAATTTATAAACTTAAAAGAAAGTTTTTTGTTATGCTTATAATTAAAATTGTTTATAATTTTATAATTAATAACTTTAATTAAGAACTAAAAAATAAAAAATCAGTTTAAAAATTATTAATTTACTTAGAACCTATCAGAACCTAACTGGAACCTAACCAACCCTAACTATGTTGATTTTTGAAGAAACTTTTTTGGTTGGAATAATGATTTTCATTTATTCACAATTTACAATATACCAGTATGATCACATGAAATGTGTGAGGGATGGTTTAATTAATATTTTTGGGCGTGGCCTATGCTGATTTTCTTTACATATACTGTAACCAGTGTTGGAAATTTCAGGCTCAAACACTGTTCTTATGAGAACAGTATAATAGCTACAAGTGTTCTCAAACAATTGGTTATTGTTCTCACTTATACTCACTAAAAAAAAAAATAGTATGATAGAATACTATAAATATGAAGTATAACCTCAAATAATAGTTATTATAGCAAATTGAAACCATAGCTATAAAATTTGACAAATATTTGATTTGATTTGAAAATTACTATTAAAAATTCAAATTCAAATCAAATACAAATTCAATATTTGAATCAAATCAAATTCAAATCAGGGTCAATTTGATTTGATAAATTCAAATTGATCCAATATTTGATTTGATTTGAATTTGAGGAACCCTAGTAAAAAATTTATACTGTTCACAAATTTATAATAGTGTTCTCATGAAAACTCTAAGAACACTAATTTCCAACACTGACTGTAATATCATGAGTTAATTATGCAATATGATACAACATGACGTTATTGATTCCGTCTAAATTTATAGTTCATCCGTTTAAATGCTTTAATTGGTTACGACATTTTAGATTATTCAAAATTTATAATAGCAGTTACTATGATCTGAAACATTTTTGATTGTCTACATGATTGGGCCAGTTTGTTAATACTTAATTGTTGCGTGCGAAAATTCTATGATTACATTATCGTAATGGTTTGTCATAGATTATTACTACATTTTTGAGACTTTTTTAAAATAAATTAATAAATGATGCTTGAGAACACCCAAAAAAAGTTATATATCTGTTGGGCTATAAGATCTGGCTAAATAACAATTACGTAACGTAACTGATTTTGAGTCATGCTATAAAAGGTTAAATTCATTATTAAGTGGAATTTAATATACTTTTATTTATAACAATATACTGAAATATGATTAGCTGTTTGATTAGTTTGTCTGGCAAACAAATTTAATTGTCTGTGTCCGAGTCCGGTCTGGGTCCAATCCAGGTCCGGTCCGGGTCTGCTCCGAGTGACAATACTGCCCCAAGGCAAGTACAACTATAAAAAAATTAAACCGCATCCAATCAAATTCATGAAAATCGCACATGGATTATTCTAGATGTTCTAGAATGCAATTTCCTAATTTGGAGGTCGACTAAAGCGGTGTTAATTCAATATATGATCTATGCACTGCATAAATTACATTATTGATATCTATATAACCTTCTAACAATAATTGTATCAAAAAAGGTAACCCTAACCCTAACCAAATTTTACTCTGCTTTAGCCAACCTCCTAATTAGATAAATCATCGGACTGCAATATAGGGGGTTACTATTTCCACCATGGTATTTACTATTTCTACTAAATTACACAAGATTTTCTATTTTTAGAATTCAAAATAATATATGCACTTATATTATACAAAGACCCGGTGTATTGTTTTTGCAAAAATAATTTTTGGTTACATGCCACTAATGTTGTGTAATGTTATACAAGTCTTATTTTGGTTAGGTCAGCCAGCATTAAGCTTAATGCTGGTGGGCACTATCATGATAATGCCCCTGGTGGGTTAGACATAATTCCGGCCTACTCTAATCCTAAATCTAGGTTCAAAACAACATCCAATCACAGTACATATACTGGTTATACAACATATGCACGTACATTATACAAAGGCCCAGTGCATTGTTTTCGCAAAAATAATTTTTGGTTACATGCTGCTAATGTCATGTAACATTACACAAGTTTTGTTTTGGTAATCTAAATCAAGTTGGGCCAATTAAAGATAATTAAAATTATAATATACAATATTATATTAAAAACTAAAAATAGTAACTTTTTGTATAACCATGGTGGAAATAGCAAAATACTATGGTGGAAATAGGCAGTTTCTCAATATATTGATCAAATGAACCTTATTTAAAAAGTACAGCATATATATCTAATGTTGCAGATATTAAATTATCTAAAATATCTAATAGCATACAATATTCTACATCTTTACATATAGTATCAAATTTAACTATAATTATATGAGCTATAGCTTTCCATCCTTTATGAATTAATTCTAAAATTAAATTAATTCTCCATAGTCTTGGTTTTTTAGCTAATTTTTTTTTATCACCAAAAATAAAATGAAAAAATTATTGTTCAAAAAACGAATAATAGACAAGAAATACTTGTTCTTGAAAATTTAAAGAAACATGAAGTGGACCTAAAATAGGAATAAAATTTTAACATTATTTGGTTTTAAATTTGGATTTAATCTAGATTGTGTAATTATTTTTCCAATAAATAATTGCCCTGGACAATCTGCAATAACTAGAATTATATTATTTTTTAAATATTCTGATAATGAATTAATATTTGTAATTATTGTAAGAGCTTTTAAATGATCATTTATTGAATGTAAATTTAATTTTTTAACTTTAACTACTCTTATATTTTTATTGATCTTTCTTCTTTTCATTCTTTAATTGCATTATCATATATAGGTAAAGTTAATAAATCTATACAATTTTGAAAATTAAGTTGAAAATTTTGAGAAGATATCCATTATATTTTATATTCATTATAGCTTTTATCAAAACAACCATTATATTTAAAAGTTAAATTAATTATAATTCTATTTGGCTCAATATTTTGTTGATTTTTAATTGATTTAGTTATGCATGTTGCTAAATAATTTGCAATTGAAAGTATTGTATTATTTGGTTGTCTTAATGTATGAATATCATGAAAATTATCAATATTAAAACAATGAAAATTATTTAACTAAATAAAAAATCAATAAATAAATATTATTAAGAGCTAATCCGTGTAAGAACAGCAATATTTTTATAATAAAATTTGGGCAAATTTAATATAAGGGAATAGAAATTTGTCGCACCTCTGATTCTGACCAATCAAATCGCACGATTTTGTAGACAAAAAATTTTAAGTTTTAAAAATCAAAAATTTTACTAGTAAAATGTAAAAATAAATAAGTGATAACAAAGCATATAATGTAAAATTATATTTTGAACAACTTTTTTCTAAATTATAAAGATAGACTATCTTAGTAAAAAAATAATGTTTTATAAGAAAAATCAAAAATTTTGATCGTTAGCACATATAAAACTTTTTTCTACTAATATAATCTATATTTATGTTTAAGTATTACATGTAAAATTTTATAATCACCAACTTTTTCTAAGTTAAAATGGTAAATTGTTTTAGTAAAAAAAAAAGTTTTATATGTGCTAACTTTGGAAATTTTTGATTTTTCTTATAAAGGATTTTTTTACTAAGACAATCTATCTTTATGACATAGAAAAAGTTGTTCAGAATAAAATTTTACATTATATAATGTGCTATTATATATATTTTACACTTTATTAAGTAAAATGTTAAATTTTTAAAAAATAAAATTTTTTGCCTATAAAATCGTGTGATTTGATTGGTCGAAGCAGGGGGTGCAACATGTCGCAGGTGCGACAAATTTATTTTTCCTTAATATAAATTTATATATGACCCGAATCTGAAATTTCTTTTTATATATATAATTGTAAAGAATTTTAAATAATTGCTAAACAAAAAATTAAGATATCTCAAGAACTACTTAACCAATTTTATTGATTTTACTACTATTAGAATTAGAAAAACAAGCTTTACAAACTTCTATTAAAAACTAAAAAAGGTTACTTAATAAAAAAAACAACTTTACTTAGAAAGAACTGCCAGATTTGATTCATGTATAAATTTTATATATTAAGGATAGGGGTACGTAGATCATTTATCATATGATTTTTGTGGTATCAATTTTTTCTTTTTAAAGTTTAGTAAAATTTTTTTTAAACAAATCATTTAAACTATTAAATAAAGTCATAGAGCAGGTTTTTGTGATTTTAAAAAATAGTAAAATTATTAAAATTGGTTGAATATTTATCAAGTTATAAAGATTTAAACTTAAGATGTTGAAAATTGTTTACAAAAATCATATGATGATCATATGATATCGACCAATCAAAATTAATATTTTTGTGTAACTTAGAGAAATTTGAGTCAACTTGGTGAAACTTTATAATATATAGAAGTATAATTTTTTAAATATAAACTATATTGAAATTTTACTATTATAAAATGTGTGTTTTATTCTATATATTATGAAATGTTAGTCAAATTTGGTTGAACTATAAAAAGTTTTATTAGTAGCACATTTTCAATTTCTATATAAATTTTATTGTACTACAAAAATCATATGATAAATGATCTATATACTCCCTACCCTTAACTTATCCCCAAATTTTATTATAAAACTACTATAGTGACTTTGCTGTTCTTATGCGAATTAGCTCTTAATATGTTTATATAATAATAATTATTAAAAAATAAATAATTTACTTACATAAGAAGTAAAATATTCTAGAGTATAGTGACTTAGGGAAGTTGGTAAGTTGTCACTCCCAAGTGGCAGATCTAGGGTTCAAATCCCACTGCCGACACTTTTGAAAAATAGACCTGTATTCTGGTTATACATGAGGACGAAATTATTTTGGTTTTAAAACCCGAAATTAAAATTTGAAGATGAAATTGTTTTTGATCTATTTTACTTAAAAGACGAAATTATTTGATACTTTTTTTAAATAGACGAAATTATAAGGAACATATCCATATAAATTTTATTTGCTCTTCCTTATAAAAAATTTTAATTTTCTCTAATAAAGACGAAATAGGCCTTTTTCAAAAATCAATTTCGGTGGCATCACTAGTTCCGGTAACCGTTTTCTGTCGATCAGTTGGGTACATTACCTGTAGTCCTTGGTAACCATCTCGAATTGGAGCTTTTGAACGAAGTTATGCCTCATGACATAGACAAATCCAAGGAACCGGGAAAACAGAAACCCATTTGGCAAGACCCAAGTAAGGAAGTAGCAAAGATCTTTGACGGTGCTACTAAAACTGGAATATTGGACCAGAGCTGAAGAACCAGACATTGATCTTAGAGACAAGGTTTACCAACCTGGCCGCCAGTTTAGGTACTAGAAGAAAAGGACCCATGTTATAGAAGTAGGTACCAGGGGGACAAACCATAATGGCACCTAATGCCGGGTAGATTGACCCTTCCAGGCCAACTGGATTGGAAGTTTGGGATGTATTGGTAAAAGACCGATAGGAAAGTAATGGTCGGTACAGGAGTTGGAGTGAGCCTTACAAGGGCAGAAGTAGATAATGATGAGCTACCGAAGTGTAGGTAATACTTGTATAAGACAAGGACTGCTCTACCAAGTTTTCCGTCGAGAATAAATTAGTCCTAAGGGTAGATAATTAGAATCTGGTACAATGTATCAGTAATACAAAATGGGTTGGCAGATGGAACAAGGATCAGAGGTTTTAAATAGGCAATTTCCGTAGTTGGGTTGCAGGTATGACAGCTAGTGTAGAACTTTAGGGTGGACCACTTAAATTAGACACCAAAAGTGTATATATGGCTAGTTGTATTCTTATCTTTGTAACTAATGCCGGTAATCCTCTAAGTGGAATACTAATGGCCCTAAGTATCTTGAATAAAAATCCCATGTCCCAAAAATGGACACTTTGAATACAAAAAAAAAAAAAGTAAAATATTCATTAATTTTTGTTAAATGATTATTTTTAATTTTTCTTTATAATTATATAATGTTTTTGAATTTATAGTTATTCCAGCTTTCATAAGAAAATCAATTCCAGTTGTACTTAATCCACAAGATGATAAATATAAACTAAAATCTGTTTTATATTTATTTATATTTTAACTATGTAATCTAGCCAAAAGATGACATTGAATAATAATTTGTTGTGCTTTTATTTTATTTTTCTCAGTTCTTTTTTTAAGAACTAAAATATTGGTCATTTCAGCTAAAAATCCAATTACTGAGATTCTTCTGTTTCAATTAATTGTTTAAAATTATTTGGATCCAATAAATAATCATTATTTTGTTTTTTATAATTATATAAAACCTTAGTTAATAATTGTAATTGATTAGAAAATGAATATTGTTGTACTAATAAATAATTAAATTATAAATTAAAATTTTAAAATTTTAAATATTATTAATAATATAGTATATATTAAAGAATAGCTATAAGAATTAATACTATAAATAATAAACTTACATGTTTGATTATTTTTATTTTGAATTTTTTGATTAATAATTCTATTAATTAATTTATTTTATTAAAATTTGATCGATCAATCAATATACTATCATTAATAATTTTTATTTTTATATTTGAAAAATTATTAAAATCTAAATCTATATATTGGTGTTCTTCATAAAGATTTAAATAATCAATTAATGTATCAGAATTATTTGTATCAGGACCCTGGACATCTCTGATATATGTTATATTTTTTTTTAGCAAATTGATTCAAATTTGATCTAAGGTCCAAATTTAAATTTTAGCAAATTGAAGTTAATTTTAAAAAGGGTCACAATTGAATATTTTGGCGAATTACAAAGATTTTATGCATGTTATATTTTATTTTTAGCAATTTACCCACATTTTTGCAAAAATTATTGTAACAAGTTAAGTTGCGCTATAATGATTGATCCAGATATAACAAGTTGTTAATGGCTATATAGAGTAAAGTGATAATCAATTATAATTAAAA